>ONZH01024043.1:0-12071 GCA_900303285.1 Rhinella marina | reverse complement strand
CACCGTGCTGAAAAGTTAGTACACGGCTGTGTACCTTGAACTATAAAATATTAGGCCTTATAATTGGCAACTTGTACTGGTATTGGTGCGTTCTCGTTGCCAAACCTATTTAAAATACCTGGTGTTAATACCCACCGTCTGAAAATTAGTAACACGGCTTGTGTACCTTGAACTATAAATATAAATAGGCCTTATAATCTGGCAACCTTGTACTGTGCAGTTCTTCTTGCAAACTAATTTAAATACCCTGGTGTTAATACCCACCGTCTGAAAGTTAGTACACGGCTGTGTACCTTGAACTATAAAATATATAGGCCTGTTATAATTGGCAACTGGTACAGTGCGTTCTCTTGCAAACTAATTTAAATACCTGGTGTAATGACCCACCCGTCTGAAAAGTTAGTACACGGCTGTGTACCTTGAAACTATAAAAAATATATATAGGCCTTATAAATTGGCCAAACTGTACTTGTGCGTTCTCTTGCAAAATTATTTAAAATACCTGGTGTTAATATCCCACCATCTTGAAAAGTTAGTACACGGCTGTGTACCTTTGAACTATAAAATATATATAGGCCTTATAATTGGCAACTGTACGTGTGCGTTCTCTTGCAAAATTATTTAAATACCTGGTGTTAATACCACCGTCTGAAAAGTTAGTACACGGCTGTGTACCTTGAACTATAAAATATATATAGGCCTTATAATTGGCAAACTGTACTGTGCGTTCTCTTGCAAAATAATTTCACGGCTGTGAAGGCAAAATATTGTAACCAAAAAAAAATAAAATGCGGAGGGGGGCTAGCGGAATAGGACGTGGACGAGGACGGGGGCGCGGAAATGCTGTTGGGGGCCTGTTGAAGCCAGTGGGGATACAATGCGTGCTGGTGAGGGTCAGCCAGGATCCCGCTCATCCAGAATCCCTGCCTTTATGGGACAGTTAAGCAGGGGGCGGGTTACACCGCTGTTGAGGCCTGAGCAGGTTGAACAGGTGGTGCAATGGATAGCCGATAGCGCTTCCACACAGTTGTCCACCAGCCAGTCATCCACACAGTCTCACTCTGACCCTCCTTCCTCCACACCTGGCCAACAGAGTCATCCCACCATTGACCCCTCCCAGGAGCTCTTTTCGGGTCCTTTTTCAGATGTGGCCGGAAGAATCCCAGGAGCTAGCAGAGGAATTTGTTTGTAGTGATGCCCAAACACTTGAGTTTCGCCATCTCCTGCTGATGTGGACCCTGAGCCAGCATCTGTTATCATGAGCGATGATGATGATGAGACGCAGTTGCCATCAAGGGAGGCTGTTGGAATGTCCAGTGGGCAGGAGGAGGAGCAGAGTGAGGAAGTGGAGAGGTGGTGGATGACGAAATGACCGACCCCACTTGGCCAGGGGTGATGTCCAGCGAGGAAAGTAGTGGAGAGGTGGTGGTCTGCGCAGCACCGAAAAAGGCAGCAAGAGGCAGAGGGATGTCCAGAGGCAGAGGGATGTCCAGAGGCAGAGGGATGTCCACAGGCAGAGGGATGTCCAGAGGCAGAGGACAGTCCAGACAGAGAAGTGAGGCCACAGCCAGCAGGGCCGAAGCTGTTCCCGGCAGCGGGCAGTCGCGCGAAGCTCCCCCATCGAGGCCTCGTACTTCTGTGGTGTGGAGATTTTTTAATGTTTGTGCGGATGACAAACTGAGCGCGGTTTGCACACTCTGCCACTCAAAACTGAGTAGGGGCTCTGAGAAGAGCAATCTGACCACCTCAGGCATGCGGCGTCACTTGGAAGTCAAGCACTGGGCTGAGTGGGAGAGAGCAAACGCAATACAACCTGCGCCCGGTCTTGCTGCCACTGCCTCTTCCCCTTTGTTGTGTGCTGCCACTGCGGTCCAGACCTCCAGCCAGGACACCTCCACATCTGCCTCTGCCTCGGCTACTTTGGGGCCTTCTCCTTCAGCCTCCCCTTCCCCCGCCTCTTCGCCTGCACCTTCACACTCCTCGTCCAACAACTGTCCATCTCGCAGGCGTTCGACCGCAGGCGGAAGTACGCCTCGAGTCACCCCCAAGCCCAAGCCTTAAACTGCCACATCTCCAAACTGCTGGCCCTGGAGATGTTGCCGTTTAGGCTTGTGGAGACGCAGGCCTTCCGCGACCTGATGGCGGCTGCCGCACCTCGCTATTCCGTCCCCAGCCGCCACTACTTTTCCCGGAGTGCCGTCCCCGCCCTGCACCAGCACGTGTCGCGTAACATCAGGCGGGCCCTGAGGTACGCAGTCAGCGCAAAGGTCCACTTGACCACCGACTCGTGGACAAGCGCTTGCGGCCAGGGACGATACATTTCTTTGACGGCACACTGGGTGAATGTTGTGGAAGCGGGGACGGGGTCGCAAACAGAGACGGCCTACCTACCACCCCCGCCCAAGATTGCCAGCATGGGTTCTGATACACCCCCCTCCTCTTCCTCCTCCTCCTCCTCTGCCTTAACATCGCCCTCAGCCGCTAGCTGGAAGCGTTGCAGCACTGGCGCGGGGAGACGTCAGCAGGCGGTGCTTAAGCTCATCAGCTTGGGCGACAGGAAGCACAGCGCCCCAGAAGGTGAGGGACGCCATATTGCAGCAGACGGAGATGTGGCTGTCGCCGCTGCAGCTAGGACCAGGCATGGTCGTGTGCGATAACGGCCGTAACCTGGTGGCGGCTCTGGAGCTTGCCGAACTCAATCACGTACCATGCCTGGCCCACGTTTTTAATCTGGTAGTCCAAAAATTTCTAAAGACTTACCCCAACCTGGCAGAGCTACTGGTGAAAGTGCGGCGCTTGTGCGCTCACTTTCGGAAGTCAACTGTAGCTGCTGCTAGCTTAAAAAAACTCCAGCAACGCCTCCATTTGCCTGAACATCGGCTGTTGTGCGACCTGCCGACTCGCTGGAATTCCACCTATTCCATGTTGGCCAGGGTGTGTGAGCAGCAGAGAGCATTGATGGAGTACCAGATTATGAATCCACGCGTGCCTCCAACTCAGCTCCCTCAGTTTGCCAACCACGAGTGGCCATGGATGGCAGACATATGCGATGTACTGCGTATCTTTGAGGAGTCCACCAAGAAGGTCAGCAGCGAGGACGCTATAGTGAGCGTAACCATCCCGCTCCTATGCGTCCTTAAAGAATCGCTCATCGCAATAAGGGAGAACGCATTGCACGCAGAGGAGACGGGGGTAGGAGGAGACGCAACGGAGCTACACAGTCAGACCACACTTTTGTCTGCTTCACGGTGGCAGTTGCAGGAGGAGGAGGATGAGGAGGAGGACGACGTGGAGGTGGCTGTGGAAGAGGAGGAGGATGCTGGCGGCGAGGGTAGCAGTCAGGCTGTGTGCGTCCCATTGGTTCAGCGCGGATGGGGCGGAGAGGAGGCGGAAGAGGAAGAGGAGGAAATGGCAAGTGATCCTTCTGGTGGGGGCAGTGACGTCATGCCTATTCAGAGTCTGGCACACATGGCTGACTTCATGCTGGGCTGCTTTTCCCGGGACACACGTGTTGTCCGGATAGTGGAGAACAAACTGTACTGGGTCTTCGCACTCCTGGACCCCCGGTATAAAGATAACGTCTCCTCTTTTATTCCGGTAGAGGAGAGGACGAATCGATTGCTGGAATACCAGAGGGAACTCGTGCAGAACATGATGGAGATTTTCCCACCCACCATCGCTGGCGGCAGAGAGGAGAGGGTCTCCCAGAGTCCCACAACATCTATCAGGCCCACAGCCACCAGGGGAACACTCTCCAAGGTGTGGGACACGTTCATGGCACCCCCTCGTGCAACTTCCATCACTGCGGGGCCCGCTATCAGCAGGAGGGACAAGTATCGGCGGATGTTGCGGGAGTACCTGGCAGACCGTACCCTGTCCTCCCCGATCCCTCGGCGTCCTACACTTACTGGGTCTCCAAGTTGGACACGTGGCTGGAACTGTCCCTGTACGCCTTGGAGGTGCTTGCCTGCCCTGCCGCCAGCGTGCTATCAGAAAGGGTGTTCAGCGCAGCCGGGGGCATTATAACCGATAAGCGCAGCCGCCTGTCAACCGACAGTGCCGACAGGCTGACGCTAATCAAAATGAACAGCAAGTGGATTGACCCGGACTTTGCTTCTCCAACAGTGGAAAGCAGCCAAAGTGAAGTGCCATCTGTATGAAGTGCCATTTCCTCCTCCACCTCCTCCTCCTCCTCCTTAACCGCCGTAGAATTGCTCCGTAAATAAGAAAAATTTATATATTTATGGCTCACCTCTTGGGCCTCCACAAAATTTTTAAGAGGTCTCACCTCTTGGGCCTCCACATAATTTTTAAGAGGTCTCACCTCTTGGGCCTCCACAAAATGTTTAGAGGTCTCACCTCTTGGCCTCCACAAATTTTAAGAGGTGTCACCTCTTGGCCTCCACAAATTTTAACAGGTCTCACCTCTTGGGCCTCCACATAATTTTTAAGGAGTCCACCTCTTGGGCCTCCCAAAAATGTTAAGGAGGTGTCACCTCTTGGGCCTCCACATAATTTATTAATACGTCTCACCTCTTGGGCCTCCACCAAAAATGTTTAAGGAGGTTCACCTCTTGGGCCTCCACAAAATGTTTAAGAGGTGTCACCTCTTGGGCCTCCACATAATTTTTTAATACGTCTCACCTCTTGGCCTCCACAAAATGTTTAACAGGTCTCACCTCTTGGGCCTCCACATAATTTTTAAGAGGGTCTCACCTCTTGGCCTCCATATAATTTTTAAGAGGTCTCACTCTTGGGCTCCCACAAAATTTTAACAGGTCTCACCTCTTGGGCCTGCACAAAATGTTAAGAGGTCTCACCTCTTCGGGCCTCCACATAATTTTTAAGAGGTGTCACCTCTTGCGCCTCACATAATTTTAAGAGGTCTCACCTCTTGGGCCTCCACAAAATGTTTAAGAGGTGTCACCTCTTGGGCCTCCACAAAATGTTTAACAGGTCTCACCTCTTGGGCCTCCACAAAATGTTTAAGAGGTCACCTCTTGGGCCGCCACATAATTTTTAATACGTCTCACCTCTTGGGCCTCCACAAAATGTTTAAGAGGTCTCACCTCTTGGGCCTCCACAAAATGTTTAAGAGGTGTCACCTCTTGGGCCTCCACATAATTTTTAATACGTCTCACCTCTTGGCCTCCACAAATGTTTAAGAGGTCTCACCTCTTGGGCCTCACAAAATGTTTAAGAGGTCTCACCTCTTGGGCCTCCACAAAATGTTTAAGAGGTGTCACCTCTTGGGCCTCCACATCATTTTTAATACGTCTCACCTCTTGGGTCTCCACAAAATGTTTAACAGGTCTCACCTCTTGGGCCTCCACATAATTTTTAAGAGGTCTCACCTCTTGGGCCTCCACATAATTTTAAGAGGTCTCACCTCTTGGGCCTCCACATAATTTTTAAGAGGTCTCACCTCTTGGGCCTCCACAAAATGTTTAAGAGGTGTCACCTCTTGGGCCTCCACATAATTTTAATACGTCTCACCTCTTGGCCTCCACAAAATGTTTAACAGGTCTCACCTCTTGGGCCCCATAATTTTTAACAGGTCACCTCTTGGGCCTCCACCATAATTATTACAGGTCTCACCTCTTGGGCCTCCACATAATTTTTAACAGGTCTCACCTCTTGGGCCTCCACATAATTTTTAATACGTCTCACCTCTTGGGCCTCCACAAAATGTTTACAGGTCTCACCTCTTGGGCCTCCACATAATTTTTTAACAGGTCTCACCTCTTGGGCCTCCACATAATTTTAACAGGTCTCACCTCTTGGGCCTCCACATAATTTTTAAACACGTCTCACCTCTTGGCCTCCACATAATTTTTAATACGTCTCACCTCTTGGGCCTCCACAAAATGTTTAACAGGTCTCACCTCTTGGGCCTCCACATAATTTTTTTAACAGGTCTCACCTCTTGGGCCTCCACATAATTTTTAACACGTCTCACCTCTTGGGCCTCCACATAATTTTTAAAGGTCTCCACCTCTTGGGCCTCCACATAATTTTTAACACGTCTCACCTCTTGGGCCTCCACATAATTTTTAATACGTCTCACCTCTTGGGACTCCACATAATTTTTAACAGGTCTCACCTCTTGGGCCTCCACATAATTTTTAACACGTCTCACCTCTTGGGCCTCCACATAATTTTTAATACGTCTCACCTCTTGGGCCTCCACAAAATGTTTAACAGGTCTCACCTCTTGGGCCTCCACAAAATGTTAACAGGTCTCACCTCTTGGGCCTCCACATAATTTTTTAATACGTCTCACCTCTTGGGCCTCCACAAAATGTTTTAAGAGGTCTCACCTCTTGGGCCTCCACAAAATGTTTAAGAGGTGTCACCTCTTGGGCCCCACATAATTTTTAATACGTCTCACCTCTTGGGCCTCCACAAAATGTTTAAACAGGTCTCACCTCTTGGGCCTCCACATAATTTTTAACAGGTCTCACCTCTTGGGCCTCCACATAATTATTAACAGGTCTCACCTCTTGGGCCTCCACATAATTTTTAACACGTCTCACCTCTTGGGCCTCCACATAATTTTAATACGTCTCACCTCTTGGGCCTCCACAAAATGTTTAACAGGTCTCACCTCTTGGGCCTCCACAAAATGTTTAACAGGTCTCACCTCTTGGGCCTCCACATAATTTTTAACAGGTCTCACCTCTTGGCCTCCACATAATTTTTAACACGTCTCACCTCTTGGGCCTCCACATAATTTTTAATACGTCTCACCTCTTGGGCCTCCACAAAATGTTTAACAGGTCTCACCTCTTGGGCCTCCACAAAATGTTTAACAGGTCTCACCTCTTGGGCCTCCACATAATTTTTAACAGGTCTCACCTCTTGGGCCTCCACATAATTTTTAACACGTCTCACCTCTTGGGCCTCCACATAATTTTTAATACGTCTCACCTCTTGGGCCTCCACATAATTTTTAATACGTCTCACCTCTTGGGCCTCCACAAAATGTTTAACAGGTCTCACCTCTTGGGCCTCCACATAATTTTAACAGGTCTCACCTCTTGGGCCTCCACATAATTATTAACAGGTCTCACCTCTTGGGCCTCCACATAATTTTTAACACGTCTCACCTCTTGGGCCTCCACATAATTTTTAATACGTCTCACCTCTTGGGCCTCCACAAAATGTTTAACAGGTCTCACCTCTTGGGCCTCCACAAAATGTTTAACAGGTCTCACCTCTTGGGCCTCCACATAATTTTTAACAGGTCTCACCTCTTGGGCCTCCACATAATTTTTAACACGTCTCACCTCTTGGGCCTCCACATAATTTTTAATACGTCTCACCTCTTGGGCCTCCACAAAATGTTTAACAGGTCTCACCTCTTGGGCCTCCACATAATTTTTAACAGGTCTCACCTCTTGGGCCTCCACATAATTTTTAACAGGTCTCACCTCTTGGGCCTCCACATAATTTTTAACACGTCTCACCTCTTGGGCCTCCACAAAATTTTTAACAGGTCTCACCTCTTTAGCCTCCACACAATTTTTAAGACATCTCACCTCTTGGGCCTCCACAAAATTTTCCATGAGCCTCTGGCCAGCCCACGGCCTCTTCCTGCCTTTTGCGGTCCTACGCATCCCTCAACATTCCCACTGCTTTACCTGCTAGACATGACACTGGGCCAGGTCGGGTCACTGACATCTCAAGCGCCAACAATTTGGGCATTTTAAGGCTTCTGCATGTGTTTGAGTTGTTTTTACATTTTAAAGAAGACATGTCTGACCACATCTCACACACACACACAATGACAATTAGGGGTGGGGTCTATTTGCTTTCCTCCTTGCCTATGCCATCTGTGGTTGTCATAGGCAACGTGATTTTAAGGGGTGCAGAATTTTATCTTCTTTTTTGTCTAGTTTGGCTTGGGGTCCATGGCAATGTAGAGGAAAGAAGGTTTCCTTGTATGGTCTCACTTTACAGAGAGGTAAGATTGTGTTTGGAGTGTATTGTTGAGAGGCTGTGATAGTGGCGTAATAGTGCGACTTGGGCGCGTTAAATGCACCCAGACATGCTTCCCCTGCTGTCCCAGTTGCATTCCAGCAGTGTTGGCATCCTTTTCTGAGGTTTCAGGGTGGACTTGGTGACCTCCAAGTGGTCGAATTGAGATTTCCAAGTGGCGAGCATATTTTTCCCATAGACTTTAATGGGATTCGATATTCGGTCGAATAGTCGAATTTCGCGGTCTATTCGAATCGAATTTCGAACTTTCGAATATTTCACTACTCGCTCATCTCTAATTATTACTTCTGGGGCACAGTGGGGACATTAGTACTGTTGGGGGCACTATTACTAACAAGTGCACTCTGGCAGAGAATTATTAGTTGGGACTTTGGGAGCACTATTACAGTGGGGGGCACTATTACTGTGGGGGGCACTATTACTGTGGGGGGCACCCTGGCACAGTATCAGCGCAGTTATTTCTGGGGGAGGTTATGTTTACACTATTACTGTCAGGGACACTATTTGCTGGGCACAGTTATTTTAGGACACTGTGTGCCAATAATTATTGAAGGTCACTATCTGTGTGGTACTAGTGGCACAGTACTGGGGTGGTAGGATGATTTGTCCAGAAGACGGGAGGATGATGGAAAAGTAGTAAACCAAAAATGTTTTCTGTCAAACTGCAGAGATGAGAAATGGCTGAAAAATGGCGTCTGGTCTGAAAGGAGAAGATGAGGAAAGAGAAGATCTACATCAGAGGAGACATCACTGGATGTAAGAGGTATGGGGCGCTGTATTATACTGCATGTAAGAGGTATGGGGCGCTGTATTATACTGGATGTAAGAGGTATGGGGCGCTGTATTATACTGGATGTAAGAGGTATGGGGCGCTGTATTATACTGGATGTACGAGGTATGGGGCGCTGTATTAGGCTACATTCACACGAACATTGTGTTTTGCAGTCTGCAAATTCCGGATCTACAAAAAAAGGATGATGTTCCATATGGCATCCATTTTTTTTGCAGATCCACTGTAACACTGCCTGTCCTGGTCCGCAAAACGGACAAAAATAGAAATGGACATACAGATGCGGACAGCACACAGTGTTCATTGAAGTGAATGGATCTGCATCTGAGCCGCAAAATATGCAGATCGGAGGCTGCAAAAACATGTGAATGTAGCCTTACCCTGTATGTTCTGTAGTGATATATGTAATGTTAGGAGGGAAAAGGTTAGGGTGAAAATTTGGCATGGGGGGGGGGTTCAATTTTCGACTTGGCCGGCAGAAAAGCTAGGTGCACCACCGCTGAGGGAAAGGGCCCAAGCTGAACTCTTGCACCAGGGCCCATGAGCCTTTAGCTACGCCCCTGACAGTGGCCACTACTGCATGTGTGATCTCCCACCATATGCCATACATGCACCTCTGGAATCCCCAAATATCCAACGATTCCCATCCCCCACAACCTCCATATACTTCAGTCGAGACCGGGCCACCTTTGCACTGACGTGTATCGAGACGCAGCAGTCGGGACATTGTGAACGGAGGTAAGGTAATATATGTACTCAGCAGTACAGTGGCCCCCAGGATTAATCTGTGACGTCCAGAGGCCAATGTCCTGATCTGTTTCCTCTCTGCTCTCCCTCGGTGGGATTGTGAAGACTTTATTATATCTGCTTCATACTACTGACTTACTTCCCCTTCTATTCATAACTTCTGGTATCTGTGAAAATACAAGATGATGCCAGAATATTCTGAATACTCCACCACCCCTGCATCCCCCTCCCGCCCCCCTCCCCGGCCGCCAAGTCCTTGTCACTGGATTAACCACTTACAAACTGTATCTGACAGAAATTGCACTTATTAGCCAGGGGGGCGCTATAAGTCCCACAGCAACTCCCCTAAAATGTTCTAAGTCAGAGGTCACCAACCTGCAGCACTCCAGCTGTGACTACAACTCCCAGAATGCTCATTCGTTGGGTTGTTCTCTGAACTCCCATAAAAATAAATGGGGCATGCTGGGAGTTGCAGATTCACAACAGCTGACGTGCCGCAGTTTGCTGACCCCTGCATCTAAGTTGTGGAGAAAGAGGATTGGTTCAGAGCTGTCACATGAATTTTGGAAGGTACATTGTGAGAATATGCTAGAACATTCTGGAACTTTCTGACGTATTGGCGGTATCTAGGTTGTGGCAAAGGATGATTGGTCCATAACTGTTAATTCTGGGAGGTAGATTGTTCTGACCTCTGTCCCGGCCCATTTTATCCCTGGGGTTATAAAAAGAGAGAGACGAGGAAGTGCAGAGCTTAAGAGGCAAAGACATCACGCTGAGGAAGGAGACGCTCTTGACAGAACATCTTATTATTTTTTTTATCACGGCTTACATATCATGGCGTTGGCTAATATCAGAAAGGAGCTGGATTGTCCCATCTGTCTTGAGGTTCTTACCCGTCCTGTAATTCTGCAATGTGGACACAGTTTCTGCCGGGAATGTATTCTGAAAACTCTGGTTGCACAGGAAGAATTTAGGAGGCGCTTCTGTCCTCCCTGCAGGAAAGACATTGATAACATGATTGAGAATACAGTTTTGCAGAAAGTCATAGGACTGTTGCCTGATAACCCAGATGTGGAGAATCCTACGCTTGATGATAGAGACGCCCGTCCAGCTAGAAGGGGAAATCCTCCTGGTATTTATAATATTTTACGTTGTATTGGCCCTTATCCGATTCTCATTTATGTAATACACATCACTGTAAACATAATTATTTACCGTCCTTTATACTGAATTTGTGCCTTTCACAGCCGATATACATCCTATGTAATCTGCTCCCCTCTTTTCTGTAAGATACAAGGATGCTATCAGAAGACCCCTCTATCATCTAGATTTTCTGTCTATGATGTCTAACCTCTGGCACTCCAGCTGTGGTAAAACTAGAACTCCCAAGATGCATGGCTGTTCTCAGAACTCCATTGAAACTAATGGAGCATCCTGGGAGTCGTAGTTTCACCACTGCTGGAGTGCCGGAGGTTACCCATCACCAGAGCCATAGCTAGACTTTCCTTCACCTTCACCAAAATCCTCAATCTAACTGGCCAGTACAGCACGGATTGTCGGTGTCCCTCCTCTACCCATGCCCAGCCCACTATCCCCAGCTATACTCATGTCCATAGCTAGAATATCAAACAATCAGGCTACGTTCACACAGCTTAAACCCGCAGCAGAATAATCACTGGCAGAAAACGGGTTGGAATTTGGTGGCTTTTAGTGGAGTTTTCACAACCATTTTAGAAGAATTTTTGTGATGATTTTCTGCTTCCCCATTGACTTCAAAATCCGCTGTGGATATTAGCTGTGTGAACATTGCCTCAGAGAGGCCCCGGAAAAGTAATAAAAATCACAGGCAGAGCTCCACATGGGCCGGTATTTAGGGAGGTGTGAAGGTAGGTAGGACCTCAGGTAACACAGTCACTCAGAGCGCAGCCACCTCCACTGGGTTATCAGTGGCCCCGAATGCTACGTGAAATGAGATATAAGAAGTACACAGTCATCAATACTTCTGGACCTCGTCTGCTGTGACTACAAGAAAAGCGCCGAGCCAGTCCTACAATTTTATAGTCTCCTTCCACCATTTACAAGGCACTGATACATTAAGCCCTCTTGAAACATCATTTCTTTCGTTGATCAAAAAGTAAAGTTACATGGCGGGACTAAAAAATGTATAAAAAGATTGAACCGGAACGACTCGCACTTTGATCAATACCACATGGTGAACGTCGGGCCTTATAAAATGACATGGAGGAAAACATGAAAAAGTTACGGCTGTTACAATACCGCAAACTGAACTAAACGGAACGCCGACTGTCAAAAAATGACTACTTTTTTTTAAAAAAAAAGTTGCGGCTCTTGGAATGCGACATACAGCTCGATGCAATGCGTAAAATTTACACGTTGTCGCATTGTAAACATCAGCGGCTCAGTAAAATTAAAAAGCTGTTGAAACTGTGCTGTGAACGCCGACTCCTTGAAAGCCGCAACCGTAACAAAACGGACTGTAACTCACTATACCGCACCGCCTAATAACGTTGCA
>ONZH01024042.1:0-73505 GCA_900303285.1 Rhinella marina | reverse complement strand
GCGGACAGATCTCTGCCGGAACGTAAAGAGGTCCAGATACATAGCGCTGTGTAAAACTAACCTAAGCCGACTTTTAAAGAGAATGGGGCACATTTATCAAAACTGGTGTAAAGGAAAACTGGCTTAGTAGCCCCTAGAAACCAACCAGATTACACTTTTCAGCATGCCTTTGGAAAACGAAAGTTGAAATCTGATTGGTTGCTATGTGTAACTAAGCCAGTTTTCCTTTACACCAGGTTTTGATAAGTCTCCCCCAATCTCTCCTAATTGAACTTAAAGGGTTTGTCTCCAAGTTGGCTAAAAATCCCCATATTCCCCCATACCACTAAATACCTTAAAGGGAACTTGTCATCAACTTTATGCTGACCTCACTGAGGGCAGAATAAAATAGTGACAGAAATGCTGATTTCAGCGGTGTGTCACTAATGAGCTAAAAGTAAGTGGTTGCCGAGAACCAGCAACATAATCATTGCAGCCCAGGCCTTGAAAAGAGTCATATCTACCTGAGAAGAGTCATGGTTATTCATAATCTCCTGCTCTCCCCGCCCATCTGCTGATGACTGACAGTCTTCTACCTAGTTTTCTCTCTAGGAGAGAACTGCCAATCATCACCAGATGGGCGGGAGAGCAGGAGATTATGAATAACCATGACTCTTCTCAGGTAGATTTGACTCTTTTCAAGGCCTGGGCTACAATGATTATGATGCTGGTTCTCGGCAACCACTTACTTTTAGCTCATGAGTGAAACACCGCTGAAATCAGCATTTCTGTCACTATTTAATGCTGCTCTCAGTGAGGTCACCATAAAGTTGATGACAGGTTCCCTTTAAAGTTAAAAAACAAACAAAAAAAAACATAAAGTTTAAGTCACTGCTGCAGTCTTTGTATACAGGAGAAGGAACAGGTGAGTATATGATCTTTTTATCCATTTTAAAGGTGTTTAGTGGCATGGGGGAATTGTTAGGCAACTTGGACAACCCCTTTAAATAAAAATGGCTTACAGCCAACTTGAGTTTAAGGTAGCCATTGACAAAAATCTGTAAGAGGATTCTACACTTTTAAAGTGGATGTATCCATTAGTAGTTTTAATAATTAAACCAGATACTGATATATTATTTCCTTATCTGTTTATTTTCTAATAATACGGGCCCCATGTGGGCACACCCTATGATGACATTTCCAGCTCAGGAGCCGCCTGGGGCGTACCCAAGCCAGGGAGAAATTTGGCACACTGCTGTAAACTGGTTGTAAGTGGGAAAAAGTGAAGTCGTATCAGATATCATCAGAAATTATTAACAGATCCAAATAAAATCAGACGCAGTTAGAACCAATAAAACAGCGGCCAAAAGGTAATGTAACTGCTGCAGTCCTATCTGTATTCTTATCCCAGCAACGTAAATGTGAATATCTGCAGCGCTCAGACGTAGATCTGGAGTGACGATCATTCCAAAATGACCAATAAAAGTTATCTGATAACCATTGACAACATCCTATAATAAGCCACAAGTCTGGCATGGCTCCAACAGGAGGCAATGGACCTTATTGTATGGTTCAGCAGGTTCATAAGGGATCAATAACACTGCTTATCTTAAAGGAAGACTGATAACCTGCTAATTACCTGATCATAAACCCAACCACATAAGGGTGGTATTAGGCTGCCAGACGTTTGGGCAGTGAAAGTGCCGATGGATGAACACATGTATCGTTGCTTGATTACACAGGGAGATGAGCTACTGATAATCGGGCATCTTTCAGCCAATGCCCATTCATCGGCTGTGAGATTATACATACCAATTACTGGGAACACTGTATGAACGCTTCTTAAAGGGGTTTTCCGGTAATTTTTTTTTAAATCAAGTTCCTGCATTATGCCCCCTAGAAACAGAAGACTCATATTTACCTGCTTCACATCGCTTCGATCCTCCGAGCCTGTGCTGTGTACAGCTGGCCATGGACATGTGTGTTACTACAGCCAGTGACTGGCTTCAGTGGTGACATCCTGCTTGTGGCCACATCACTGCTGAAGCCAGTCACTGGCTGGAGCAAAGCACATAACCATGGCCAGCTGGAAGTAAATGGCGTGGGGACCAGAACATGGAGACAGCAGAGCAGGCAAGTATGAATCTTCTATTCCAGGGGGCATGTTGTTGGCACTTGATAATAAAAAAAAAAAGGTAATTAATACTGGAAAAGCCCTTTAAGGCTCCATGCACATCTGCACCACCATTCTATTATTCTGTTCTGGCACAGGAATGGAATACCGGAACCGCAATATGCCGGTACACACATCCCATTTACTATAATGGGTCCATCAGGTCTCCAGCATGAATACCGGCACCTTCATGACAAACTAACCTTTTTTGCCGGAATCTGCAATGGAGGCATTGCCGCAGTGTCACAAGCAGCCTAAGCCTGGCCATACACATTAAAGAGGACCTTTCACCACTCCTGTCACGCCTGTTTTAATAGCTCCATGCATTCCCCACGTACTAACAATCCTGGAACATCTATGCTTATGGCTCTATGTTGTGCCATTCCTTTATTATTTCTACTAGAAGCTATGAATGAATTGCTATTAGCCTTCAGTAAGGGTACAGAAGGGAGTTGACCAGTTGGGGGGTGTGTGTCCCTGCACAGACTCACTCTATCCAATCAGTGCTGGCATGTACAGACTATGCAGGTACACATCCCCAACTTGTTACCTCCCCTCTGTACCCTTACTGAAGGCTAAAAGCAATTCAATTATAACTTCTAGTGGAAATCATAAAAAGGAATGGCAGAACATACAGACATAAGAATAGATGCTCCAGAATTGCTATTACATGGGGAATGCATCAAACTATTAAAACAGGAGGAGCGGCGACAGGTCCTCTTTAATGTTCGCCAAATATGCAGATTTCAGTGGGACTGGCTGATCATACAGTGTATATAGAGATGTGTATATGGAGAAGTGTATCCCACCCGAAGGCAGATCTTCGGGAAAGATAAGGATATGGCCATGTTGCGTTACAACAATGGTGTAAATTAAGCCTGAAATCTATGCCGGCTCCCAGCTGGGGCACATTTAATTTCTGACACCAGTAGACCACAGGATAAGACCAGCCTATAAAACACTGGTCTTAATAAGTTTCCAAAATACCGTGTTTCCCCAAAAATAAGACACTTATTTCTTTTTTTTTTCTCTGAAAAAAGGGTTAGGGCTTATTATCGGGGTAGGTCTTATTTTTGCCCCCACTGAATATATACTGGTATGTCATTTTTTGCCCCCGGGCCCCTGTGTACACACAGACAAAAAATATACTTACACTCCGCTCCGGATTTCTTCTTCTCACCCAATCCTGTCATCCTGCGTCATCCCGTCAACCAGCGTGATCCCGCGAGACCCGGCACTGAAGTCGCGTCTCGCGGGATCATCACAGGGGAGACGTCTTGCAGCGCCGGATAGGGTATGGGTGTGTGTATAGGTAACTAACTGCGCATCGCTGCGTATTATAGTACGCAGCATTGCTCACTATAGTACGCAGCATTGGGCAGGTAGCGCCACCATCAGAGAGGCCCTGATTGGCCATTAAAATCATTTGCAGGCTTTGCCCCCTGCCGGGCACCAGGGGCGGACTGGGAACTTAAAGTGGCCCTGGAAAAACAGTGGTCCTAATGCTAACAGTGGCCCGGTTTTGTAGTTGGGTCCAAATTGATAGAAGGCAGGGCCACCAATACCATATTGTGGGACATTATACCACCCCAACAGAGCCAAAAACCACAGTCCATCACAAAATACTGCCAGCAGCACAAAATACATCCCCAAAAGCTTCCACTGGCCAGCCGTGAGGAAGGCCCAGACGACCCCCAGGGAAATTTCCCTGTAAGGTCTATGGCCAATCTGCCCCTGCCGGGCATGGACCGTAACCCTATTCTCAGTGTATCCTCAATGTATCTAGGGCTTATTTTTGGAGTAGGGCTTATATTTTAAGCCTACTCCAAAAACAGGGCAAAATAGCACTAGGGCTTATTATCGGGGAAACCCGGTAGTGTACAGGATCACTGTAATCAAGATGAGCAGTCACCACTCTCGACATGTCTGTAATGGTATTCAACAGGAAATGACAATTCTCAATCATGTATTTTATGATTCTGCACCATTCCTCTAGAAGTTTATGAATAAATTGACAACTGCTGGTACAAGTTGGGGATGTGTCCCTGCACACTGTCCAATCATTCCGAGTTGGATCAAACTGTCCACGAAAACACCCCTCTGACAGGGGGAATGGTAACACCCAGTTGGCATTTATCCATAAGTTTATAGGAATAATAGAGGAAGGGCCCAATGCACAGTTATAAGAATAGCTGCTCCAGAAGGGTCATTGCATGGGAAATGCACATAATTACTAAAACAGACATGTCCAGAGCAGTGGCGTGCTAAGGGGGTGGGAGTGGTCCGCTCCAGGTGCCCGCTCTCAGGAGGGTGCCAGAGCCCAGAAGCAATGAGCGTGTCCATCAATACCAGAGGTGAGGGGTCCTCTAAGCTGGGCACTGACATCTGAGGGAAACATCTTTGGCATTCCTCCAATTTCCCCATGTCCATCTTACCCCAGACATCTGAGACATCAGGGGACAGTCAAACGTATCTGTGTGATCAACTTTATTACGGCTAATTCTGTCACAATATATCTGGGAAACCCACAGTGGGGACAATGAACCGGAAAGGAAAAGGGATTCTCCATGCCCTCTAAAATACTCAGAATTTTACACTTAAAGGGTTTATCTGCTTATCACTACAGACAGAAACATTCGGCTCACCGCACCCTCTGCGCTCTACTCCGATACTGTGTAAGGATTAGTAAATATGTCTCCAGCTCGACTGCACCCAAACACAATGATGAAGCCTTGTAATATTTAAGGTTTATTAAAGGGCTTGGCTCATTAGGAAAAGGCATTAATAAAACAAAGCTGGTGCGGCAATCCGCTGACCCTGGCGCATCTGACCACTCAAATGGCTGACCATGTAACGCATGGATGGACAGGGCCTGACAGCTCCTCCAAGCAGGGAGGAGCAGATATGAATGGGTGGAAATAGCCTTACATCATCGACATTACACAGGAGGACATTAAGTGACTGCAGAACAAATAGGGTTAAAGCGGTCGTCTCACTTCAGTAAGTGGCAATTATCTTGTAGTGAAAGGTAATACAAGGCACTTACTAATGTATTGTTATTATCCATATTGTTCCTTTGCTGGCTGGATTCATTTTTCCATCACATTATAAACTGCTTGTTTCCATGGTTACAACCACCCTGCAATCCAGCACCCACGGCTGTGCTGGCACACTATAGGAAAAAGCGACAACCTCTCTGGTGGCCACGACTGTTGGGGCGCACATAGGTTTGTGCTTTTTCCAATTGTGTGCAAGCACGGCCACCACTGATGGAATGCAGGGTGGTCGTAACCAGGGTCGAGCGAAGTGCATGTCGCATCATACATACAAAGTTGCTTCGATCAAAAGCATTCAAGTGTATGGGCTGCGAGAAGGTGAAATTCGTTAAAGTCTGAAGTCTTGTGAGACTTTGGTTAAGAACTTCGGTGTTCAATAGTACACAACCATTCTAAAACAGCAATCCGAAGTGGAGACTTCGGACTTAAGGAACTTCACCTCCGTGCAGCCCATACATTTTAATGTTGCAAGGACACGATTTTCTGTACAGCAAAGTGACTTCGGATCTATGATCTGAAGTGCGCTTCGCTCAACCCTAGTTGTAACCATAGAAACAAGCAGTGTGATGTGATGGAAAAATGAATCCAGCCAGCAAAGGAGGCAATATGGATAACAACAATACATTAGTAAGTGCCTTATATTAACTTTCTCTACATGATAAATGTCATTTGCTGAAGTGAGACAACCCCCTTAATATTTGTGGTGGTTACCCAGTGCACTTCTAGACCGCTACTATACAATGACTCAGTCACATCTATTACCTCAGACATACATTGTCGCGAGAACTTACACGGGGCAACTGTACTTTTAATTCTCAAGAATTTTATTGCGCTTTCAGGAAAACCTGAAGGAAACAGTTTTCCTTGTGGGCAAGACAGATGCCTACAGATGGCACAAATACTACCCTATAGAGAGATTTTTCTCTGTGAAAAATGCCAGGTGTTTTTTTTCACCTCTACAGAGGAGATATAAAAACACCTGACAAATAGCAAGAGCTCCAGCCATGCTGCGTTTTTGAAAAGAAGCCAGAAAGACAAAAAAAAAAAATCTGTGTGTGACTCGACAGGTCCCGATCCACGCAGTGGCTTTCTACCCCTCCCCCCAGTGTTACAAAAGTGAAGTATGAAGCATTAGAGCAAAATGGTCAGAAGGCCTTCAGGCCCACACTTCAGCACGTACACTTTTCAAACTAACAGGGTAAGGGTGACTGCACATGGTGCAGATTGATGGGCAGAAAATCTAAACCAAAACCGCCAAAAAGCGTTTAGAAATCCGCATGTTTTTGGTGCACATTTGATGCAGATTTTCCGCAGATCTCACCCCTTCCATTGAAACCCAACAATTGACGTGCTGCAGATTTCAGAATCCACACAGCGAAGTGAGATTACCGTATTACGCTGCTGTTTTTCTGCCAGTTAGCGTGCAGGCACCCTTACACTGAATCTCTGTTCAACGGATGAGCAGATGATTGACATTACTTTACGAGGACACAGTTTACATAACGGAGAAAAGCACACAAGCTCTGAATGACTTTACAGTCAGAAGTGGTTGGACCTGGTCACAGATATGAGGATTATGAGACTGTTGAGAAGGACGCCAGAAAGGTCATTTCCTGCCTAAGTTCAGGGTACGGCCGGGAGTGGACTGTGCCGCAGCGCACAGATCTGTCACCCTATACACTACAAAAAATGAAATTAGCGGCGTAAATCAACATCCTGCAGATTCCTTAAAGGGTTGTCTCATCCAGTGTCTACTGTATATGCCACCAATGTACCTGTGGGACCCGCTCCTGTGTCCAGAACGTGGGACCCCGAGGGCGAGGAGAGCGCACTGCGTCCGCTCTTTATTCACTTCTACGGGTGTTTTGAAAACCGCCGAGCACTCTTTTTTCGGAGGTCCCGTAGAAGTGAGTGGAGTGTACACCACGCATGCACTACCACCTCTCCATTCACTGCCATGGGACTGCCGGAGATAGCAGAGCATGCCCTCACCTATTCTCAGAACTCCCATAGCGGTGAATGGAGGGCGGCTGCACCAGCAGGGTGTGTCCACCTTCACTTTGAGGGTCTCAGTCGTGGGACCTGCACCTATCTGACATTGGTGGTATATCCCAGTGATATCCGAGATAAGACAACCCCTCTAAATTCTCATCCCCTTTACTACTACTGTAAACCCTGTGGATCCGCAGAATGTACACCATGTGTGAAGCTTTCCCGTGCATGCCGGACCAGTCCCCTATTCAAGCAGAGGGGGCACACCCCCGATCTTGTGATCTGCAGTCGCCACCACCGATTTAACATCTATCCACCTTGATGTAAGCAGAATACCCCTTTAACCAACACCTCATCCACATTATGCACTTTTAGCAGGACTGATGCTCTTTCTAGCTGTGAGAGGTGTTGTCCCCCTTTCAATAGTGCAGACCCACAAGCAATCAGTGGAAAAGTAGTGCCCACTGACTGACAGCAGAGATACTGAAGAACTACTGGCACTGACATGCTGGGAACAGGAGGTCGTGTCCTCCCGCCTCCTACGGGCAGGATAAATAATCAACTTCTCCGTATCCGGACATTATATAACAAGTTTCCAAAACAGCATCCCCATGTCAGCAGTCAGCCCTGTCCCGCCTGAGCCACACGTGTCCCTCTGCTGCCACCTCACAGCTCCGGCAGGGCGCCAGTACCGGGGCCCAGCGGGCGGAATGCGCGAGGATGTCCCCGCAGGAGCTCCCCTCAGCCCGGACTGTATACTGGCACATACCTGACTGACGAGCGCCGCTTCCTCCCGCAGAGCAGAGCAACCCCGATTTGTCACCTTATACGGGGCACCAGTGACGTCACAGGGGGGTGGGACACACCCGCTTTCACCCTTAAAATGCTGCTGGCAGGTGGAGCAAACTGAAGTTCAGCCCTGGGCAAGACGTGAAACCTATGGATACAGTCACAGATGTGGTCTTTAAGGGGCTGTTCACATCACCGCTTCGCCCTACGTTTAACCCCTTCAGTACTGAGACACTTTTCACCTTAAGTCCCAGGCTGATTTTTGCAAATCTGATATGTGGCACTCTATGTAGTAATAACTTTGGAGCTTTTTCTTATCCAAGCGATTCTGAGACTGTTTTCTCCTGACACATTGTACTTCATGTTAGTGGTTTTACCATTATTAAAAAAAAAAAAAAAATACAAAATTTACAGCAGATTTGGAAAAATTAGAATTTCTTTTATTTTAAGGTGTTCTACAAGAAATAAAGGAAAATGGTGATAAAATTAAAATGTATTTATTTTTTTCATATTATCAGTTTTAATCAATTTTTCCTGTAAGACAGCAAGGGTTAACAGCAAAATAAACCTCTATATTTATTAGGGCTCATTCAGACGGCCGTATGCTGTCCACAAAAATGCGGATTCGGTTTTTTTTTTTAGGGCAGTTCAGCATGTCTGCAAAAAAAAAACAACAGATTGCATTCTGTTTTTTTTTGCAGACCCATAGACTTAAATGGAGCTATGTCCTGATTTTCACTGACAAGTATAGGACATGCTTCATTTGTTTTGCTGAGCCTGCAGTTTATAGAAATGCCCCATATGTAATCATAAACTGCTGCATGGGCACACGGCAGGGCTCAGAAGGCAAGAAGCACCATATGGTTTTTGAAGGACAGGTTTTAATATTCAGGTGCTATATTTCATTTGAAGACAACCTGAAGTACCCCTAAAGTGGAAGCCCCTAAAAAGTGACCCCATTTTGAAAACCAAACCCTCCTTCCCAAAGGATTTTTTCAACGGGTGCATTGAACACCTTGGCCCAACAGGCTTTTTATAGAATCTAGAGACACTTGGCCGTTAGAAAGAAAAATTACATATTTTAAAAGAAAATGTCACTTTTCCTGAATATGGCAACACCCCATGCGTGGTCGTAAACTGCTGTATGGGCACACAGTAGGGCTCAGAAGTGAAGGAGCACCTGCAGCACCCTAACAGTGGAAATCCCCAAAAAGTGATCTCATTTTGGAAACTGCTCCCTTTATGGAATTTTAAAGGTGTGTGGTGAGTGCTTTGGCCCAACTTGCATTTCACAGAATTTAGAAACACTTGGCCGCAAAAATGAAAAATTAGATATTCTATAACAAAGTGTTGTTTTAGCCCCAATTTTTTCATTTTCAGAAGGGGTAACAGGTATGAGGTAACTGTAATGCACCCCACAATAGTAAATTGAACCCCCAAGAAGTGACCCTATATCGGAAACTACACCCCTCAAGATATTTATTGAGGAGGGGAGTCAGCATTTTGACCCCACAGCTGTTTTGTAGAAATTAAAGGGGTATTCCCATCTCACAAATGTAGTTTGTATAGTTAGATATAGCCATACCAATATTATTACTAATAGAATGTGTTTATATAAAATGTACCATTTAGAAGATTTGCCTATTTGTATATCCATTGTCCCACACACATCAGTCAGGCCGTTGCCCCTAGTTATGGCCACCGTGGCCATGTAGTAGTGGTGGTCGGCTTGCTCTGAGGTAACTGCTGTATTGTGAACGCACATTGCATGAGCATGCGGAGACACATCTTAGGGTTGTAGCATTTTGTTTGCGTTTCCAAAACGCAGAGAAACTGATCCTGTTCCAAGATCAATTCATCTCAAGCAGGATCGGATATAAGCAGGATCCGTTTATAAAGTCCTGACCATTGTGTTTTGTACTGGTAGTGTCCAAAACGCAGATGTGAAAGTACCCTAAGATGTGTCTCCTCATGCAATGTACGTTCACAATACAGCAGTTACCTCAGAGCGGGTTTGAACAAGAGCAAGCCGACCACCACTACTACATGGCCCAGTGGCCTTAAAGGGTTATTCTCATTTTAGACAATGGGGGCATATCGCTAGGATATGCCCCCATTGTCTTATAGGTGCGGGTCCCACCGCTGGGACCCGCACCTATATCCAGAACGGAGCCTCCGAAATGAATGAGGGCGCACTGCGCATGCGCAGCCGCCCTCCATTCATTTCTATGGGGCCGCCGAAAATAGCCGAGCGCTGGCTCGGCTACTTCCGTCGGCTCCATAGAAATGAATGGGAGCGCACCGCGCATGCACGGCCCGGCTCCCATTCATTTCTATGAACGGCGCGGGGAGCCGCGCCTGGTGGTGGCCGGACCCCAGGAAACCTGGGGTCCTCCAGGCGCAGCGCTCCCCGCTCCGTTCTGGAGATAGGTGCGGGTCCCAGCGGTGGGACCCGCACCTATAAGACAATGGGGCATATCCTAGCGATATGCCCCCATTGTCTGAAATGAGAATACCCCTTTAACTAGGGGCAACGGCCTGACTGATGTGTGTGGGACAATGGATATACAAATAGGGAAATCTTCTAAATGGTACATTTTATATAAATACATTCTATTAGTAATAATACAGGTATGGCTATATCTAACTATACAAACTACATTTGTGAGATGGGAATACCCCTTTAATGATCAGGGGAAAGGATGAAATTAAAATTGCAGGGTTCAGAAGGGAAGACCTTTTTTTTTGGCTTTTGCATCACAGATTTTGATGGACTGGTTTAAGGGCGCCATGAACAGACATTGTACAGCCTGGGACTCTATGGGTTAACACATATGTTGGGAAATAAAGGATATAGAAATGTAGTACCTTACACTTTTCCATCTTACAGAATCCAGCAAAAAAATAAAACCAGATACCACTGTATGATGTTTAACATGTATGTCATGTAAATATTAAATGGGGGACAAATGTGATATGAACACAGCCTAAGGGGATACGGATACCGGCCGTTTGCGTTCTTCATTTTGCCAGAAATGCCTATCCTTTTCCGCAAAATGGACAAGAATAGGACATGTTCTAATTTTTTTTTAATCAATAGGTCCACATCAGATCTGCAAATAATGCGGATCGGACACGGACTGAAAATATGTGCATGTGAATGCCCCATCACAGATTTTCATGTGGATGAAATCCACATATATGGCCACGGTGAAACGTTAGGCCAACTGCACACGTTGTAGAATATGCACGTTTTTTCAGCCCGGATTCCCATGTAGAAAACCGCAGCATATCACAGCACCAGCAAAGTGTACACGATTACACGAATCTCATGTACACTTTACAGATTGTTTCTGTGTGGAAATTGGTCTGCAGTGCGGATTTCCAAATCCACAGGATGTCAATTATGTTTGCGGTTTTAGCTGTGGATTTCACTTACTTCCAATGAAGTATGAGATCTGCGGCAAAACAGCATGTAATCCGCAGAAATGCACATAAATCTGTATAGAAATGTGTGTGGATCTTATGTGTGATCACCTGCATTATTTGCCTTATGTGGATTATGATGCTGATGTGCGGAGTTTGACACGGATTTCATTGTGGATCCGACCAGTAAACCTTTCTGTCTTGTTGGATATTTAGATGTGGAGTTTAGAACTCCATTGACTGTGATTAAAGATGAGCGAATTTCATGTTGAATGCCTTTAGAGACATTCCGTTATTCATTCTGTCATAATAGAAGTCTATGGCCTGCATAACAGATCTGTCCGGTTTCCATTCTATATATCATAGAATTGCGTTATGGTCCGTGGGAACGGAATCCATAACGCAATTCACCTTTTACCACCAAACGAAGTGTGAGCAAATTTCAAAATATGAAATTCGCTCATCTCTAATTATAATGAAAAAAACTTGCAGCAAATCCACACTCAATGCGTAAGATAATGAACATGCTTCATAATAATGTTTTATGACTTTTTAAATACCTGTTGGAAAATTTTTTGTTGCACACACATTTTTACACCATCCTGGTGGGGGCCGAGCGGTAGGTCCAGGAAACGTAACATTCGTCCCTGTTTCCAGGTGTTATGACATTTGAAATGTACTCCAGTCCCTTATTTCAAACTAGGTGCACAGACTGCTGGAGGATGCGTCTAATTTATGACAAGACGCACTCCTTCTCATAAATTAGGTGTAGCCTTCGGCAGCGCAGGGGCTGTCAGACTGGTGTAAAGTACTAGTCTTTGATAAATGACCCCCAGCATAAACAAAACCATCAGTTTTTCCTTAACAAACCCTGACACATTCTGTATCGCTCATGTGAAAGAGGCCTAAGAGTTTATGCACATTGTGCATATTATACATGGATTTTTGTGTGGAAAACCTGCACATGCATGCGGCAATGCCGTTTATGTGGATTTTTTGCATGATTTTCACTGCGTTTCCACAAATACGCATCCAAATTTGCATGTGTTACAAACAGTTGACATGCTGCAGACTTCAAAATCCGAACTGCTGCTCAATTTCTATGTGGAAAATTTCTGCACTGTTTAGATAAGATTTTGAAAATCTCATCAACATAAAGGACATCTTACAGCAAATTTGTACCTATCAAACTGGCTGACCTGTTACATGTGCACTTGGCAGCTGAAGACATCTGTGTTGGTCTCATGTTCATATGTGTCCGCATTGCTGAGAAAAGGGAAGTTTAATATATGCAAATGAGCCTCTAGGAGCAACAGGGGCGTTGTCATTACACCTAGAGGCTGTGCTCTCTCTGCAACTGCTGTGCCCTCTGCGCTTTGATTGACAGGGCGAGGTGTGATGATGTTTTCACTGACTGGTCCTGTCAATTTTATACTTAAAGGGTTTGTCTCAATTCAGTAAGTGGCATTTATTATGTAGATAAAGTTAATACAAGCCACTTACTAATGTAATGTTATTATCCATATTGCTTCTTTTGCTGGCTGGATTAGTTTTTCCATCGCATTATTCACTGCTCGTTTCCATGGTTACAGACCACCCTGCAATCCATTAGTGGTGGTCGTGCTTTCACAATATAGGAAAAAGCACTAGCCTACGTGCGCTCCCATGGTCCCAGCCACCAGAGGCTGACACTTTCTCCTTTAGTGTGCAAGCACGACTACCACTGATGGATTGCAGGGTGGTCTGTAACCATGGAAACGAGCAGTGTATAATGTGATGGAAAAAGTAATCCTGCCAGCAAAGGAGACAATATGGACAATCACAATACATTAGTAAGTGGCTTGTATTAACTTTCTCTACATGATAAATGCTACTTACTGAAGTGAGACAACCCCTTTAAGCTTAACGTTTAGTGGTGGTATGCGCTAAAGAATCCATAGCCTTTTATACTGATGAATGGGGGCGAGCTGTGATAAAAAGCACAGCTACTATACAATGTACGGCGCCGTGCTTGAGCTGCTGCAAGCTCCGGTGCCCTCTAAAAGAGTCGTTGGGGTCCAGAGGATAGGTCATCAGTATAAAAGTTTCAGCAGAGCCCTTTAACTGGTGACAAACAGTGCGCCTGTATTTGGGTACCTAACTGCCTAGAACTCGTAAGGTAACATAGTAACATAGTTTATAAGGCCGAAAAAAGACATCTGTCCATCCAGGGAGTTGTAGTTTCATAACAGCTGGAGTGCCAGAGGTTGCTGTTCCCTGACCTAAAACTTCTGACAATTGAAAGTTATTAAACACACCTCATGTATATTAGAAAGCGGGCGTTGGGTGGTTCCCCTCTCCGTCCATTTGGTGATGCTGCACTTAAAGGGGTTGTCCAGAGTTAAACCCGGACATACCCACATTTTCACCCAGACAACCCTCCTAATATGAAATGCTCCGATGCTCTCCCTTGCCCTGCGCTGGATTGCACAGGGCAAGGGCGTGTTTGTTTACTCTGGCATACTGCTAGACGGAGGCTTCCGCCCAGCAGTGTTGCCGGTGATGTCACTGATGGGCGGGCCGTTTTACAGGCTAGAGTAGCGCTAAAGCCCACCCATTAGTGCTGGTGACGTCACTGGGCTCACTGGTAGGCGGAAGCCTCTGCCTAGCAGTTCCCATGGAGAGCCCAGTACATTATCACAGGGCAAAAGAGAGGGGCTGCCTGAGTGAAAATGTGGGTATGTCTGGGTTCAGCTCTGAATCTGGACAACCCCTTTAACTACTGCCAGGTATGAAAAGGCACCTGATGATTTACCAAGAGATCTACAAAAATGAGTCAGACAAGCAGTAAGAAGCTAAGTTCATTTATTATACACACACAGTCGTCGTTTTTACTTACATTAAATACATTGGTAGATCAGGGGAGATGTCCATTATGGTTACAACTGAAGTTAGATCTTTGCAAATAAGACAAAAAAAAAAGAAAATGCACATTAAAAATGGAGGAAATTTTATCTTTCGGGGCTGCAATGTACCAACTTGGTCCAGGTTTCACTCATACGCAGACAGGGAGTCAAGGTGAAGCTGACTGCATTAGTATAACAATGGTTCTTTGTGGCGATACAATGGGTCACTTCATCCGGACATTGAAAAAAGGACAAGCACAACATCAATATCTCGGTTGTCCCACAGCAAAAACACAGCAGTCATGTGATCTTCTCTGAAGTGAGTATGAGCCACTGACTGATGGCGTTCAGCTAAAGCCTGGCTTTACGGAAACAATGAAATTAACGGCATACACTGCCCGCATTTTATGGAACGCCACAGTAAAAAATAAATATCACTTTTCAATCAGATGCAATGATTATTAAAACAGTTTAAAATCTCAACAGCCAACTTACATCTTCCACAGGCAGGAGGACTTGCTGCTTCCTACATACCGTCACTATACCCTCAGCGGCTTCCCAACAGCACAGGGCATCTAAAAGCGCACATTACAGTGACACAGGTGCATCATTTGTAGCTACGTCCTACGCAGTAGAGGCAACCATTTTTGGTTAAGCATTCAAAATGGCTAAAGATACACGTGCAAACGTGGAACACTTGGTAACTGGCACACAAGCTCCAAAACGGATGTGATCTCTGTCCAGAGGAAGTTTAGGCTGACATCACTAGAGATGGTTCGTGTGGTTGGAGGGTTACCTTAGCGTAGGCTGATAGCGAGCTTGCAGCAAATTCAAAAAATAATAATAAAAAAAAAATCTGGCGATTTGATTAATTAATGGGACATTGACAGTTTGTGAGGTCCTACACAGAGAGGCTCTAAAGATGAACTCTGGAGACAGAGCATCATATCTGATGAGATTACTTTTTTGTGTTGCTCACATTCAGTCCATGTGATGCTTAGAGCTTCATATACTATTGTAGTGTGAAGGCCAATCTGATGCGTTTTTGAGGCCACCGTAATGCATGCAGCTTAAAGGGGTTGTCCAGTTTCCCATAAGGATAACCTATACTCAGGATAGGTCATTAATATCTGATCAGCAGGGTCCCACAACCAGATCAGCTGTTTTAAGAGACTGCAGCACTTGTACGAGCGCTGACTTCT
This sequence comes from Rhinella marina, assembly GCA_900303285.1. Classification (NCBI taxonomy): domain Eukaryota; kingdom Metazoa; phylum Chordata; class Amphibia; order Anura; family Bufonidae; genus Rhinella; species Rhinella marina. The sequence goes on along the minus strand of ONZH01024042.1, from coordinate 58,003 downwards.
CTTCACCGTTTACCTGCTCGCCGTCAACATTGCATTGGCCGGCAGTATAATTACACCATTCGGGACGGAACAGTTGCAATTACACTACATGGCGTGCAGGTAAACTGTGAAGAGAACGCAGCACTTGTATGAGCGCTGCAGTCAATTCAAACAGTTAGTCAGAAGAGGTCCCGGGGTGTCGGACCCCTGCCGATTTGATATTGATGACTGGACAACCCCCTTCAGTACAGCATTACCAGCTGCTGAGTTTTCAACAGATGAAACCACTGGTGACATCAGCTGGTAATGAAGTGGTGAAACCATATTTTCCTGGTGGGTCCAAAAATGCATCAAAACTGCGCCATAACCCAGCCTTAAACAGGCGATAATTGGCTGAATGAGCACTTATTTAAATGCTCGTTTGTCAGCTGACTGCATCTATTAAAAAAAAAATCCTTGTAAGCAGCACAGGTAGGGTAAACCGGGATGTGTCGGCCACCAATTGCACATGGTATAGGGGAACTGGTGATCAGATCACTACAAAGTGAAACTGAAAGTAATAAGCGCCAATCGACTTGCATATTGTTGACCGGCCCCCGAGATAGGCAGGTGTAAGGAGACCTTTAGGCTATGTTCACATGTGACTGAAATGCTGTGTATCTGCCGTCGTGAATGTTCATGCAGCAAATCCACAGAGTTGTACAATACCAGCAAAGTGGATCAGATTTTTTTGTGGACAAAAAATCTCGCCCACACACTGCATACAAAAAAAAAAAAACGCAGCGTAATCTGACCTTTGGGGAGGATTTGAAATCTGCAGCATGTCAATTTGTGATGTGAATCTCTCCTGTGGATGGAAAGGTTGAAGTTTACAGTCATTTCCGTGGCAAAAACAGCTTGTAATACATGTTTTTCTGCTGAGGAAACTCCGGGAAAAAAAAGCAGCAGATTTTTTTGCCTCGTGTGGACACAGCCTTTGTTTTCCATCACTGCAGCAGTGTTGAACCCTGTCATTGATTATTAGCAATGCACAAAAGGGGCAAATTTTCAATAAAAGGTCTCCCTCAAATGTGCATAATAATGTTCACTGTCTGTAGAGCTGAATTACACTCTACAATACAGCAAATATGGATGAAAATACAATAGTGTTACATTTTGTTTTTTTAATCTCCAACCTCATGATTAGAAATCGTAAAAAAAAAAAAAAAGTATTGCAGAACATGCATATCACACCAATGCGGACCTTTTGGGTATATTCATATCACAATTTGTTGCAGAACTGAAAATCCGTTCCATACATCTGAACATTGTTTTTTGCAAGCCCCTTTCAGGTTTTTCTAAAAATTTCTGCAACCAATCCGCTGCGTGTGAATAAACCCTTATAATATCTCCTAAACCTTTGTCATTCATGTGCTGTCTAGCCCTCTCACATATGGCAAGGCATTTACAGAGTACACCCCAACGACAGTCCTGTCCACCGATGGAAGGAAGGCACATTTCAAGAGAAAACTGGCAATCCATGAAGCCACCGACATGAATTAGTAAGAACACTTAAACACACACACAGGAAGGCACATACCTGCCATGCCCACTGGTGTATAGATAAGACTTAAGAGAACCTCATGAGTCAGATTTGGTACATTGTGGCCCAAGTTGTCTCAGTCAGAAGAATCTCCTTGTCAGGGTAAAGAGTGGTTAATCAATGGTTGTATGCTATGATGTGAGAGAATATAATCACAATTCCTAAGGAAGCGGATGAGCGGTAATAAATGTGGTGCAATCAGTCCACTTGCTACATGATAGTGAAACACTGAATCCATTAAAGGGGTTGTCCAAGCAATCCTAAAATCTACCCAACACCGCTAAATGAAAAAAAATGCTACACTCTCCTTCCAATCTCTGCGCCGTAGCTCCAGTCCTCTTGTTACTGGTTGTATACAAGGCTGCAGTGGTGATGCGCAGGTATACGGCATGTGACCACTGCAGCCAATCACTGTCCTCAACGGTCTTGTGCCGTATAGCGCTACGTCACCGCTGCAGCCTTGTATACAAACAAGTGGGAGGTGGACCAAAGCTGCGGCACAGAGAATGGTGGAGGAGAAACAGGTGTGTAAAGGACGTTTTTTTTTTTATTTTAAGGCATTTAGGGATAATGTGCAGATTTTAGGACAAATCGGACAACCTCTTTAATATAAAGAAATCTGCAAATATGCGTAAATTAACAGAAGAGCAACCTTTCCACATATGAGAACTAAAGTGCACGCTGCCCTTGAAGTAGGCAACACTAAATACACAGGTTTGCATGGAACTTGCAGAGCAGCAAGGAGAATAGTAACCATTGTAGGAAACCTTCATTTAGTGACTACCTTCTCTACGGTTACATAGCTTGAAGGAGCGATTATTGAATAAATGATATGTGTCTGGTTCTACTGACCATCGCCAAGCTGCATCAGGACTTGTAGCCAGGTAGGTACATTGTCTCCAGGCCAGAAATCTGTCACTCTGCCCACAGGGTACATATTGATGGGGCTCCCTCCACTGTCATAAAACCCTCCTACATCCTTATAGCAGAATAAGTTACAAGCATGACAATAACGGCAACTGGATCTGCTGTGCAAACGGATGGAAAACTTTGATGGTGTATAAAATCCCTGAAAACCGAACGGCTAAAAGTGTTTTGACGACTGTGACCCAGAGTGCTCCCATAATCCAGATGAAGATCCTGTAAACCATTTGATGTGCTTTAAATTCCAGACACAATTAGTTTTCCCTCTAGGCCACCAGCCGAGGTTTGATTTTTACTGCATCATGATAGACCACTGGACTAACCATCAATGATAGTCATACTCGCCCCATGCCATGCCTACAGTAAAAGACAAATCTCAGATCTTCACCTTAAAACTTCCCACATGTACACCACCCATGAAGTTGTTCTTCTGACTACATCTAAAGGAAGGTGAATGGATAATTTACCAGCTAGAGTTGTCCAGGCACACAAATAATGCATTTAAAAGGCGAAGCAAACAAGAAATTAAAAAGTATACAAGTACTGCAGCCAGTCATGTGAGGCTTCTTCCATGTCTGAAGATCTACAGAGAGAAATTCAAGAAGGCGGAAGGTAGGTGGTGGGTAGAAGATAAGTAGTAGGTGGATGAAGAGGGACCTACGTGAAACCAAAAACAAAAATCAATATTAAAGTCACTATATGCAGCTATAATACAAAGTAGAATCAGTTTTTGTTTTTTTTTTTGCTTCTTTTCTTCTTTGCTCTGTTGAGAAGGCGCGGTCCCCAGAAGATGCAATCCTTACTGCGTCACCAAGAAAAGTCTGTGTGTGTTTGTTGGAAGCGTTAAAAAGAACAAACAAAAATGAAAACCCACAATAGTGCAGTTAGCAGGGAGATCTCGGGGCTGCAGTGGTGTGGGGGTGGAAGGGGAAGTTTCAAGATGCTCGCTTTGTTTCCAAGTGTGTGCCGTTATCCATTGGTGAGGGGGGAGGAAGGGGTGCAGAAGGGAAAGTCTTGGCAGAAGAGTGAGGTGCTGGAAAGGTGTTAAGTTGTATTTCTGGAGGGTGGAAGGGCAGGTGCAGGAAGAGAGGTTATAATCTTATCTTGAATCCCCTTTGCTCTCGCTCTCCAGTCTCCGCTATTAATTGCTGCAGCACTGGCTCCTGTTCTGCTGTGTCTGCTCGTGGAGATCCACACCCCGGCTCCGGCCAGGAGCCCCACTTGTGTTTTGGGGCTCATTTTTTGGCAGCTTCTTAGCTGTAAAAAGAAGATGGGATTTTATTAGGGCATCAGGTTTTCAAATAAGAAACCCCTATTAAAACTGACCATAGCTTCAAAAGAACAGTGCCATGCTTTAGTACTTTCACATTTTCTTTAAAGCTTTCAGGATAGGTCATCAGTATCTGATCGGTCGGGATCTGATTCACTGCACCAGAGCCAATCAGCTGCTTAAAAGGTGCCACGGCGCTCCAGTGAGCACTGCTGCCTCCTCGCAGCTTACTCTAGGCATGTGATGGCTAACCTCCGGCACGCCAGCTGTGGTAAAACTCCAACTCTCAAGATGCACACTTGCTTGGCTGTTCTCAGAACGCCACAGAAATGAATGGAGAATGCTGGGAGTCATAGGTTAGCCATCACTGCTCTAGGCTATGTGATGTCACATTCATCAGTCACGTAGCCTAGGCGCAGCTCGGCCCCATTCATGTGAATGGAGCAGAGCTGCGGTGTCAAGCACAGCCGCTACCCAATGGACGGCACTCTGCTTGGTAAGCTGCAGAATGCCATGGCCTCCTCAAACAGCTGAGTGGTGGGTAGCCAAGTCCCCAGAGATCGGATACCGATCACCTATTATGAGGATAGGTCATCTATATGAAACACCTTTAATAGACTAAAGTCCTTAGATCTGTGTTCTGCACTTAGGCTTTTTGGATTACTTTGGTTTAGTCTGCCTCGTGATAAGCCACCAATGTCTGAAATAAGACAACTCCTTTAAAGGATCTGTTGCTTATTTTGGTTGGTAGGTTTCAGATACCAAAGGACACCTTTGGAGGTCTTCTAGAGCCCATATCTAGATGGGTCAGAGCTGTTTTAGAGACATGAGGATGGCTAAACTGCGGCTCTCCAGCTGGTCCAAAACTACAACTCCCAGCATGCCCAGACTGCCTACAGCTATCAGCCTACAGCAGGACATGGTGGGAATTGTAGTTTTACAACAGCTAAAGCAGCCCTCTCTCAGTCTGGTTTGAGTTGGGTTCTTGCAGCAGCAGAGCTGGGCACTTGGGAGCTGTTTTCCAGCAGAATAAAAGTGCTTTTCCTGGACATGTAATACAGACACAAAGTGCACACTGGTATGTCTGGGATGTGTCTGCAATCTTATGTGGGGCAGTGCTCTTAGTTATATAGGTGAAAAACAGGTGAAAGACTGCCTTTAAACATGGCGTCCACTCAGAAGACAAGCTGGCGCCATAGCTGCTGGGTTTCTGCTGTTTTAAACATCAGACGTCTGTAGGCCATGTCTGGATTTGGGGATTTTCTGCCATTCTTCTCTGCTGATCCTCTCAAGCTTTGTCAAGTTGGACAGGGACCGTCAGGGGACAGCCATTTTTAGGTCTCTACATGAGACGTTTCGACACAAACAAGTCTTTCTCTGATGCTTGAGAAAGACCTGTTTGTGTCAAAACGTCGCACTAAGATGGTGAAATAAAGAGAATTTGCTTCAAGGACCATGGAGTGCTGCAGTCTCTATTTTTGGATTTGCAACGACTGGGGCTACAGTGGACTGGTACCCAACACTGACAGCACCACCACATAATGGACTCTGAAATCCCGTAAGTGCTGCTTCATCTCCTTTACTTGGTGCAAGCGTTAGGGCTCATGCACACAACCGTATGTATTTTGTGGTTCGCAAAACATGGAGTCACAAAAAATACAGATGCCGTACGTGTGCATTCCATATTTTATTTTGTTGACCGGAACAGTTGGTCTCTGCACCGCCGCTGCTGCTTCTCCCCGTGCACGGATAAAAAAACATCCGGTGTCGGGGGGGAGCAGCCAATGACAGTGATGAGCCTCCCTAGAGTCACACGCTTGTCCCCGTCCCCTCCTGCCAATGGCTGCTCCCCCCTCACCCAATCCCCCGGTCCAGGTCCATTGTTGACATGGCCTAGGAGCAGCTCATTCCCATTCAAGTGAAGCTGTTACTCTGCAAAGCTGGAAGGGGGGGGGGGGGAGTAGGTGTAGGACCCAGACCTCCTGATATTGATGACCTATCCTGAAGACAGGTTACTAGTATCAAAATCTCAGAAAAACCCTTATAAATAGGTCATATTGACATTTTAACTTTCTCTCAGTGATAAGCATTGCTTCATGATGTCATTCAAATAATCAGTTTGACCCACTATCTAAAAAATTATTATGTGAAAGAGATAACAGCATATTATTAGAAAGAAATTGCTTCAGAGGGCAATTGAACTTTACCTATTGCAAGAAACAGGTCATTGACATTCATGGCTGTCTTGGCAGATGTCTCCATAAATAACAGACTGTTGTCATCTGCATACGCCTGGGCTTCCTGCAAATCAGCACAGAACAAAGAACAGGTCAAAATTATAGATTAATGACTGAGGTTAAGTGGGAGAACAGCTGAAGAAAGCATTGAACTTAAAGGGATTGTCCCAGAAAAAATATTCAGCATTCAGCATATTCATTCTGTATCAGTATGGCACCACCTGCTGTTTGTTTTTGTTTTTTTTTTATTATTATTTCACTTTTAATTATTTGCAATGCACTAAAGATGAGCGAATCTGTTCGCCGCTTCGTAGATTCGATACGAATCTTGGATATTTTTTACACCAAAGCAAATCCGAATATTTTCAGATTCGCTTCGGAAGATTCTTCTTAAATCCTTGTATGCTAGGTACGCATCATATAATTTGTACGCTAATGTTACGCATCTGATAATTCGTACGCTAATGCGTACATACTCAGTTAAGTAGCGTACTTTTACTGTATATTCATTCTTGTGCTTCGTACGCACTTTGTACACTCAGGCGTGAGTATTTGCGGGAATGTTCGCAGAACATGAAAGAATAACGAATGATTTGTGCGCAGCTTCGACTGAATAGCTTTGTATTAAGTACGAATCTTGGATGATTCGCTCATCTCTACAATGCACCCATACATTTTCAACCTTTTGATTATGGGAACCTGGTCATGTGACCTCAAGTCTGACAGCAGCCCAGAGATGTCTCTAATGTGTAAACAGGAACTCTCCTGTGTGGCTGACTTCCTGTGAACTACAGAATGACATCATCAACTATCCCTCCTGGTAGCTCTTCCTCTTTATATTCCTGTATTCTGTTCAATATATAATGTCTCCCCCATGTAAAGGACCAGGAGTACATATATAGTAGGTCAGAGTATACAGTGATTAGCTGCAGTTATATCAACCTCCTGATTCACAATGCCTGTCTGTACTATCTGTGTGTGCTGACTCTCCAGTTTAGTTGTAGTAGCTCATGCTGGTCTCCTGCATGTAAGAGTGAACGAGAGGGCAGACAGGCTCAAGCTGCATCACAAAAGAGAACATGTAGACTCTACAGTGTGAGGGGATAGCAGCTGTGTCACTGATTTGTCATGGCTGCCATTACACAGAGCAGTGTGGTGAGACTCCGCCACCTCTGTCTCTGCAATGCCAGGCAGTAAATGTAGGATTCATTAGGAAAACCATAACTGAGGGGAAAAAAAGGAATCAAGATGGTTGACAACCCACAAATTACACATCAAATAGGTATACAGTAATGGCCTGCACTATATAGGCAAAGAAAATACATGCACAATACTTGCTGGGCATGAGATGGACGTCTCAGTAACTTTCCCACCTAGAGTACAGTGACATCCACACCTGAGGTCAGATCGGGGGGCATCACAGTATGTCTGTACAAACCCTTTAACAATATGTATTCGAAAACTTGTACAGAAATAGTGGGCTGAAAAAGCCCCAAAACTGCCAATCAGTTGGGTATAACAATAGTATTTAGTAAGTTCTTTATTGTGGCCACTCATAGCAAGACTTTGCATAGCATGTAAAGAGCAGTACTATAAAGAGGTATATTATATTTTATAGCAGCAGAAAAACAAATACAAGAGAAAATAAAAACCCTATAAACAGCCTATATATTACACAAAGAGGTTATGTCTGTAAAATCACAATAAAGGAGAGGCAATAAACAGGATGCTAGAAGACACAGATAATATAGCACAGGCAGTAAACCACTTGTAATTTCAGATTACAGCGGCTACCATGGAAGTGGAAGTAATTGTAAGTAACAACGACTGGATCACAAATAACAATTGTGTCCAGCTATTTCTTCATTGTCTGCGCCAGACACATATGATAACTGAATTGTGCATCTTCTTTAGCGTTCAGAGCAGGAGCGACAGTCATTGCATGCATTTCCCTGTCCAGAATTGTTACCTTTGCAGCGCTGAAGTCCTGGGCTTGAATCTAACCAAGGACAACATCTGCGTGGAGTTTGTATGGTCTTTCCATGTTTACGTGGGCTTTCTAGGTACTCCAGGTTTCATGATAGGTTCAAGGGTCACCAAGTCAGAGAGATATCAACATTTTTGAGTGGTGAGGGTCTGAGTGCTGAGACCCACACTAATTTCTAGAAAGAGGAGAGAGAGGCGCTCGCATATTGTGCCCTCTCTCAACACTGCAGGGGAGGGAATTGAGGTGGGCTCATAGACTTCAACTAAGCCCATCTTCCTCCAGCGAGGAGAAAGAGGACGATATGCAAGAGCTGTTTTCTCTTCAATCAAGAAATTGGTGGGGGCCTCAGCGCTCAGATCCCCACTGATCAAAACATTTAATACATCTCTATGATATATCAATCATTTTACCAAAAGTCGGTCACCCTTTAATTCAGGATTTAGATCATGCACCCATGTGGAGGCAGGGTCCAAAGGGAGTGATGACAATTGCTGTACAGCGCTGCCGAAAGTGTTGGTGCTTTATAAATTAATAATAATTTTAAAAAAAAAAAAAAACTTGTGCATATACACAAACACAAAGATAAAGGTCACAGTAGGTTTGGACTCACTTCATACTCCACCATGCGCTTGTTAGTGAGGTCAGCCTTGTTGCCAGCAAGCGCTATGACAATGTTTGGACTGGCTTGTCTCTGCAGCTCTTTAACCCATGTCTTTGCTCTGGCAAATGTCTCCTGCAATGAGAAACCAGAAAGTTAAAGGAAACAAAAGAGACGGCATGAAAAGCTGAAATATGGCTTCCATCTATTGCTATCCGTGCTTACTTTTATCATCATTTTAAAAAGCAATACTGAAGCATCACAGTTTTTCATATATACTGACATCTAGTGGCCAAACAGACTACACTAAAGATTGGTCCAAGCACTTCATCTTACAACCTAATGTACTGACAGTATAAGACACAAAAGGGAGAAGACAGACACAGAGCAAACCCCATTCACATCACATCGCAGGTATATGTGTAGGATAAATATATGAAATGAACAACAAAAAAAATCATTCAGAATAAAGTTGGTCGACTAAAGGAAAATGTAAACTAGAAAATAAACTCAAATATTTTGGCAATTGTATTTCCTCAGATAGGAGTCTAAAAATCTACCAAAACCCTGAAATAAATGGCAAAAACTAACTCTAAGGGCTCATGCACATGACCGTATGTATTTTTCGGATGGAAAAAAAATGAATGACATCTGTGTGCATTCCGTATTTTACAGAACGGAACAGCTGGCCCCTAATAGAACAGTCCTATCCTTGTCCATGATGCGTACAATAATAGGACATGTTCTATTTTTTTGCGGAAAGGCCATGGGGACATACAGAAACGGAATGCACACGGAGTAACTTCCATTTTTTGGGGGACCCATTGAAATGAATAGTTCCGCATAGGGTCTAGTGATCTATGATGAAGTCACTACCGTCCAGTACTCTAGTGATGCTGGGTGTACAGGATGGCCGACCCACGGTCAGGCTAGAACTCACAGAATCTTCACTATGATGCAGTGAGTTCGGCTCACGAGTCGTGGTTGGTGCGGGAAACGCAGTCGTTACACGGCCCGTGTTTCACAGACTACATATGGCAGTGTGAAAGCATTAGCTAAGGTGATCCACAACAGTACAACTTTTACCTCTATCATCCAAAGTAAGGCTGGGTTCACATCACGTTTTATGCCTCAGCTTGACGTATACATTAGAAAAAAAAAAAAGGATACAAAAATGCAGCACACCACGTTCTTGTATCATGCACCGTCTGGTAAAAAAAAAAATACTTTTACACAATGGGAAAAAAAAATATAAGATTTTTTTCCCCTTACAATGGAATTCTATGGTGAACAGATACCAGTCGGATGAACGCATACTTTTTTTTATGTACGTTAAACAGATGGAAAAATGTGATGTTAACCCACCCTGAACCTGACAATTGCTAGACCATTTATTACAAAGTTCAGCCTGGACGTCACTTATAAAGTGCCCATTGCACCTCTAATGGGCACCATACAACACTACGGGCCTCATTTATCAAAGCTGACCTTACTGCCCACAGCCACCAATCAGAGTTCAGCTTTTATTTCTTACACTACTTTGGAGAAATGAAAGCTGCAACATGATTGGCTGTTATGGTTAACAAGCTAAGTCTTTTTACACCAATGGATTAATAAGTGAGGCCTATACATGCACCATATATGTTATTCTCATATCAGTCAGTACATTTTACGTATTGCTATGTGCATGACTAATTACCTTTTTACTTACAAACAAATTAAAACTCCTCTAATCCAATGCTGAAGAAAAAAATAAAAATAAAAAAAATAAGACAGATGTGTGTCTGCAGCGCCGAACTATGACGACTTCTTTACCTGGTTGGTGATGTCATACACCACAATTGCAGCTTGTGCTCCCCGATAGTACATGGGTGCCAGGCTGTGATATCGTTCTTGCCCTGCTGTATCCCAGATCTCAAATTTTACCGTAGTGTCATCCAGACAAACAGACTGTGTAAGAAATGCAGCTACAAAAAGGCACAAAAAATACGACAAAATGGGATTAAGAAAAATGGGAAAAGGAAATAAAACTACAATACATAGTAAGATGAAATTCTGCATTCTTTACCGTGTATGTGACGACCTACCTCCTATTGTGCTCTCCTGGAATTCATGAAACTGCCCTTTGACGAAACGTAGAACCAGACTTGACTTGCCGACAGCAGATTCACCGAGCAATACCAACTTAAACTGACAGATCTTACTGGCCTGAGACTGACCGTTCGGCCTCGCTGCTCCTCTCCCGGCCATTTCCTTAAGACAAAATTACAAGGAACGCTCCAGAGGATGAAAAAATGGAAGGGACCTTCTCAGGCTTGTGCTGAAGGGAGGCAGCAGGTCCAGACAAGGTCAAAATCTGCAAGACATGAAAAAGAAATCACTACTCTGCTCTGAATGGAGCTGCGGCTGAGCATACAGGTTCAACGGAAAGAGACAATAACGTGGAGCAGTTGCCCATAGCAACCAGTAGGCAGATATCCTTCAGAAAGTGACAGTGGTAATTTGTTGCTATGAGCTCAATATCTGCAAAATCAACCCCAGGAGTGTAATTCTCCCCCAGGTCACATATACACCTCATTGTTGTCCTGATTTCGGGCAGGCACTTGTGACGAACACCACTGCTGCCAATACAAGAGGAAACAAAGGACAATCGGAAAAGTTAATCCTTCTCGTCCTGTGACCGCTGCAGGCAGGTCAACATCACATGCCTGGGATCATTTATTCCTATAAATCTTGGATTTTGGTGACAATCAGTAGAAAAGCAGTCAACCTGAACAAGCACTCTAAAAGGCTGGATTCACACACAGCATTTAGGTTTGATTTTTTTCATGGCATTTTGATGTTTATGTGGCTACAATGCTGCAATCAGATGTCAATTAAAAGTATATGAGAATGTCTTGTGGCATTTGGGGGTCAGTGGCTCTTTTCGCCCCATTCATAGACTTGTATGGAAGTGATTCTTCCCATTTAAATGAATGGGGCGGTTAGGTGTAATTACACCTGCTCACCACTACCCCTGTTACGGCCAGCATGTAAACAGTGAAGAGGAGGCAGCGCTGATACGGCGCATGTCTCCTCTTCAAACAGCTGATCGGCGGGGGTGCAGGGTGTCGGACCCCCGCCGATCTGATATTGATGACCTATCCGGAGGATAGGTCATCAATATATATAACTCGGAGAACCCCTTTAATGGTAAAGGTTGTATTAGATGCCAGATTTTCTGGCAGATGATCGCTACCGAGCATTCCTATGAATATTTGTTAGCGATCATCTGGCAGTCTCCAAATGTCTGATGAACGAGCAAATGCTGCCCCGCTGCCCTGTATGGGGTCGAGCAATGGCATAGTGATCGTGCCTCCCCATGCCACTGAGGACATAACTGCATGTAATATCAGCTGTGGCCTCCGCTAGCTATCTGCCGATTGCCAGGAGGGAACGTTCCCTCTCCACAATCACCTGCGGCATCGGGGTGTCTAATACACCATTAAGTTGTCCCCTCACAGCAGGATGATCCTTTGTGACCCCACACAGAATGAGGCCCCCTTTAATGCCCACCAACACAAAGTGATGCCCTCTAAGTGCCCCACACAGTATAATGTGACCCACCGCAGTGATGTCCCCTTAACTGGCTCCCACACACTTTGATAACCTCTTAAGGGAACCCTCAAAGTAATGCTCCCTTCATTGCCAGTGGCCCCGTTTTTGAGTAATTTAACCTTTTATAATATGTAAACTAACGTCCTAGGAGCAGGGGGGGCGGTACCCCTGCACCCAGAGGCTCGGTTTCCCCACCTCGCAAAACGCCTCCTTCTGCTTGATTGACAGGGCCAGGCAGCTCGCTCCATCTGCTGCCGGCCCTGTCCGCGATCCAAATCCCGCGCCTGCGCCGTGCGTCCTTCATTCGGCGCAGGCGCAGTGAGTGTAGCAGGCTGCCAGGCTCCTGGCTTCCTCACTGCGCCTGAGCCGAATGAAGGACGCACGGCGCAGACGCGGGATTTGGATCGCAGACAGGGCCGGCAGCAGATGGAGCGAGCTGCCCTGTCAATCAAGCAAAAGGAGGCGTTTTGCCAGGTGGGGAAACAGAGCCTCTAGGTGCAGGGGTACTGCGCCCCCCTGCTCCTAGGAGGCTAATTACCATATTATAAAAGGTTAAATTACACAAAAATGGGGCCACTGGCAATAAAGTAAAATACATATTTAGCATCAGGGGACATTTACACATTTGAAATTTCATCCTGTTTAATATGCTAAAAATTGGTGACAGAAACCCTTTAAATACCTACCCTACATTCCCCAGGTCTATGCTTCACCACTCACCATTGGTGGTTCAGTGCTGGCAGACGCGAGGCAGTGACGTCATCACACCTGCCACGCTGAGCTGACTCTCCCCAGAAGGCAGGTGCCTGGGAAAAGGCATCAACCATGCTGGATTTCAACATGCTTGATCCTTTGTCCCCACATGAGATAAGCTGCTACCAGGGGTCTGCCTCTTAGAAAACACATGTACGCTCCTCAGGGAGACAGGAGAAATAGCGGTCACCTTTACAAGAAACTACACAACTGAGAAGAAAATGCAATCAGTGTGCACTCCTCACAGAGTCATTACGACTAGGCCACATCGGCTTTTCAATGGATCCCCAGAAGTACGGAAGCATCTTGTTGTGTTATATTGGATCCTGTTCCAGTATTTGAAGAACAAAATCGCATTGCAGACTTTACTGTGATTGCGGTCATAAATACCAAAACCCCGACTCAAAACAAAGTAACAGTGCTAGTATATTAAAAAGTACACACAATGTCTAAAGGAGGCAGCCATTTCCCCTCTACCTACTAGGAACACATGCTTGCTCAACAGGAATAGCTGTCAGCACCTTCACAATAAGCCAGTCATAAACGGCTTATGCATTTACATTACATATACTAGACATAACCAGAGTGACAACCACTGGAAACTTATAGAATTTTTCTCCTTTTTTCTTGCTACATACACTTTTACACTGATTTTTTCACTCTTCATTTGCTTCTTATATGCAAAATTCAGAAGGTTTCTAAATAATCTTTATTAAAAAATTTCTTCCCATGTTGATTCCTGTTGAGTGTGTGTAAGTCCTTCACCTAGCTGCTGGTGCTGCTGAATCTAAGGGTAGGTTCATATTTGCGTTTCAGTCTGCGAGGACAGCCTGCCAAAGTTCACTGGATCTGGCCTAGCCAGGTACAACTGTTCACCGCCAGACCCCGTTGACTATAATGGGATCCAACAGGGATTCAGCTACTTTCTAGTGCTAGTTTTCAGAAAGCAGCCATATCCCATTATAGTCAATGGTATCCAGCTGTGAACGGTAGTATCCAGCTAGGCCTGTGATGGCTAAACTCCAGCACTCCAGCTACAACTCCCAAGATGTACACTTGCTTGGCTGTTCTCAGCTTGCGGCGAGTCATAGTTTCACCACAGCTGGAGTGGCGGAGGTTAGCTATCACTGGGCTAGGCCTTCCGGGCTGAACGCTGCTCCTGTGACATGGGCTCATGCTGTGAATTCCAGTCTAAAGACAGCTGCACTGAATTGATCTCATTGCATTATCTGAGTACAGTTCAGTAGATCCGAGGTCAGGCAGGAACACTCAGCATTATAATGATTTATAATGCTGTGAATTCCAGTCTGTACTGAATTGTTCTCACTGCATGATGCGAGTAAAGTTCAGTAGATCTGAGGTCAGGCAGGAACACTAAGCATTATAAATCATTACAATGCTGTGAGCCCGTGTCATAGGAGCAGTGTTCAGCTCAGGAGATACTGCTCTCACACAGAGTGTATTTTCTGCACTGAATATGCTTGTGTGAAAGTGTCCTTAGGGTGCGACCACAAGGTCTATTAAACAAAACAGGACTGCGCCGTTTTGTTGGTCTGCATTGTTAATGCCCACAGGACACCCACAATACTGTCTGGCCATTAACAATGAAGACCAACTTAACCGTGCAGTGCTAATTTGTAGCTTAAGTACAGCCCACTGCAGCTCATATGGCAGCAAAGCACTTGACCATGCCACGTGGTTGTACCCTTAGAGCAGGGGTAGGGAACCTCCGGCTCTCCAGCTGTTGTGAAACTACAATTCCCAGCATGCTTCATTCATTTCTATGAGAGTTCTTAGAAGAGCAGAGCGAGTATGCTTGCTGGGAGTTGTAGTTTCACAACAGCTGGAGAGCCGGAGGTTCCCTACCCCTGCCTTAGAGGCAAGAGAGGGAGGATGTTGTACATGGCACATCAGAGTGTGAAAAGGAAGGAAAGCATCCAAGTAGCTCACACAAGCTATAGAAAGCACACAGGGTAGTTTGCAGGTTGTGAACAAGTGTAGAGAGAAAGCAGAGAACCCACTGCAAACTCTGCAGGGAAGAATGTCAATACAAGGTAAAAAAAAAAAGAACCCTTATGGGCTGGACAAGGCAAAATCAGTCCAGAAATGAAGCTGTGCTTATACACCAGAACTGGTGAAGGCAGCAGCATCCTGGACACACAGACCTCATATCGAGTATGCACATTTGCCGATACATAATAAGTGGTAAAAGCAGCAGTATCCTGGACACACAGACCTCATATCGAGTATGCACATGTGCCGATACATAATAAGTGGTAACAGCAGCAGTATCCTGGACACAAGGACCTCACATCCAGCATGTATTACCAGGAGAAACATGACCACATAAGAAATATATAAAACTAGGAGCAGGCTGCAAACTACACATTACGTGTTTCATAATGGCCCCCGGTATGGGAGTGCTGAGGCCAAATGGACACTCTTATGGTTGTCATTGGGCAAATTAATCCTTATGGATATGTTTCCTGCAGTATATTCTAAGCCAAGCCTTAAAGGGACACTTTTTTTAACTCAATATTCAGAATATTTGGCTATTTTTCTTTTTCGGTCTGGCAGTACTATACCACTGAACATTAAATGCAAATTATTGCCTTTCTTTGTCAGTCATCCCACAAAGAGATAGAACTCCTATAAAGCTAGGTAATCCATTGTTTAGATCACTGCTGCTGTGAGGGAAAAATGTTATCTGTTAGTAAAATGGTAGATTAGTAGAATTTGGTGAACAGTATGATAGTTCTATAGATATCTTGAGAGGCCTAGATATAGATGCCAACAGAAGAGCATTGCATTGCATTCATCAGTGTAATGTCTGATGCTCTAATTTAGTCACTTGCCCCCCCTTCCCTCTCTGTATGGTCTGAGAATGTCAAGCAAGGATATTTGCTGTGCTAAAAGTCCAAAGAAGAAAGAGCTGGGACGGGAAGTAGAATATATGAAAAAATTATATCCCAAAAAACACCCACCCATTTTTTTTATTACATATAATATTCACAAATAGGCTGTTAATATGTAATAAAAATAAACCAATGTCCTTTCAAACGTCCTACATACAATATGGAGAGAATCTAGCTGGAGCCTGATCTCCTGTGCACAGAAACCTGTTGCTCTTGTATCGGTAATCTTACTGATCTCCAAGAACAAAGTCACATCGTCCTTAAAGGGGTATTCCCATCTCACAGATGTAGTTTGTATAGTTAGATATAGCCATACCAATATTATTACTAATAGAATGTATTTATATAAAATGTACCGTTTAGAAGATTTGCCTATTTGTATATCCATTGTCCCACACACATCAGTCAGGCCGTTGCCCCTGATTACGACCACTGTGGCCTTGTAGTAGTGGTGGGCGGCTTGCTCTTGTTCAAACCCGTTCTGAGGTAACAGCTGTATTGTGAAAGTACATTGCATGAGCATGCGGAGACACATCTTAGAGTACTCTCACATCTGTGATTTGGACGCTACCAGTCCAAAACACAATGGTCAGGATCCGTCCAAAATACAGACTTTATAAACGAATCCTGCTCCATAGAGATGAATTGATCTTGGAACAGGATCCGTTTCTCTGTGTTTTGGAAGCGCAGACAAAAATGCTACAACCCTAAGATGTGTCTCCGCATGCTCATGCAATGTGCGTTCATAAGCAGTTACCTCAGAGCGGGTTTGAACAACAGCAAGCCGGCCACTACTATTTCAAGGCTGTGGTGGCCGTAACTAGGGGCAACGGCCTGACAGATGTGTGTGGGACAATGGATATATAAATAGGAAAATCTTCTAAACGGTACATTTTATATAAATACATTCTATTAGTAATAATATTGGTATGGCTATATCTAACTATACAAACTACATTTGTGAGATGGGAATACCCATCAATTAGTGTATGAACCAAACTCACAGCAACATAAAGTTCTAAGATGCTGTGAGATCAAGTCAGTTAAACGTGTGGTCAGTCTAGTTCACATACCTGAAATAAGAACATGTAGTGTTCATAATATGCTCGTGTGGAGCTGAATCTGTCACCAGGTTTGCGCTGCCCAGTGTGAGAGTGGCCTAGTGACCGAGACCCCAATTCCATCAATGTGTCACTTACTGGATAGCTTACTGCAGTTTTCATAAATTCAACCTCTATCCGTCGCAGCGGGTGCAGGGAATCTAGTTCACGTAATATTGCACATGTGCTGGATAGTTCTCGATATTCATGAGCTGCCGCAGACTCTTCAGCAGATGATCAGAGAGATGCATGTGTGCTGGAATGATGTGGTGCTCATGTATAAAATGAAGATATTTAGAAGCCTGGGAGGGTGGTGCAATGAAATTCATTATGAATGAATAAGCAGCTCCACCACTAAATCTGCCAGAATAAAAAAATGACTAAAACGCCAGCCAAGAATATGCAAAGTACGGACATAGCCAAGGCACTGTGAGGTCTAAGCCCATCATGCAAGGTCCACAGCACAGGAACGTTAGGCCTGGCCAGCCAGGAACTCTGTGTGCCAGACACCGCTAAAGTACTTCAAGAAGTCTTTCCAGGTCCATCACCAGGTCCGAAAGGAAAAAAGTGTCCCACCTTCTACTGGTCCGTCTCCTCTAGACTTCATCAATACAATAAAATATTCAACATATAGGTACTATACTGTATATAAAGACCCCAAATAAAGACTAAAATAGTTGCATAATCTCACATGAAAAAGCCTTGAGGCTGCTTTGTGTAACTTCAACGGAGACTGCTGCCACCTCTCTACCTAAACTAGGATCAGAGGACCCTCCCACCTTCCCACTCACCACACCAATCCAGTATTTATGACATATACCCCTTTAATATTGAACTAGTCCTGTGTTTAGCCGTCCCTTCTGCTATCGTTCTACTCAACTTAGGCCTCTTTCACACGTCCGTGTCCATGACGGCATCCAGGAAGATGTCCGTGAAGGATCCGCGTGTTTGGTTTTCCCCTCTTCCTGGAACAGGTGAGAACTACTTAGACACAGGTTGTTGTAGACTGGAGGGGGCAATTAAAGTCGTTTGCAGACAAAAGGCCTAACTGTGCTGCTTTCCAGCTAATGTCGACTTGTTAATGGAATTAATGCAGGCCACAGATGGTATGTCTTTAAGCCACCCAACGCTAGTGAATAGTGCTGTATATATCCATAGACCATAAGATAAACTTCAAGAGCAGCTTGTCATGAGCCATGTTTTGTATAAATAAATAACTCACTTATGTTCTAATGATCAGGGAACCTGGACACTTTGCTCTCAAGCGCCAGGATTTTCGGCCTTAGTTAACCTACTGAATTACATATTGCTTGAAAGGATTCATAATTTCATATTGGTGTATGGTATACACAAAATATCCTGTACAACTTTCTGTTCATGTTATCCTTTTCAGC
Source organism: Rhinella marina (assembly GCA_900303285.1). Taxonomy (NCBI): domain Eukaryota; kingdom Metazoa; phylum Chordata; class Amphibia; order Anura; family Bufonidae; genus Rhinella; species Rhinella marina. Next base: position 39,667 of record ONZH01024042.1, on the reverse strand, counting down.
TATACCTACAAGAAAATATGGCTCAAATTGGAATTGTGCCATAAAACCTTCCACTTTTGCATGTAATTAGTCAGTCTCTTGTCACATAACTAAGAGGAGGGTGAAGAGGGTAGGCAGCCCTTTAAAAATTGTATACAGTAAATGACACATGGTCAGATCCTGGAGATACATCTAGTTGTAGGTCTGGTCAACTTTCAGCTTTGCTCCCAGCATGGATCACTCACCACTATATGATTATTTTATCCCTTTATTTTCCTTTTTATATATCCTGTTATTTTTGTACTGTTTATCTGTATGTTCTTTTTATCACCTTTTTGTAACTTTTTAGCACTGTACCTTTTTGTATATTAAATCTTAAATTAAATGTCGTTCCTTGCTGCCCAATCATACCAACAACCTCTAAGTACTACTTTGTTGTGTTACCATTGAAGGCCAGAGGCTTGCCTGTCAAGTCCTATAGTGCAGTGCGTTTATGTGAGTGCTCTAATAGAGTCATTCTATTGTCTGTACTGACGAATAATGCTTGCATTGTGTAGAATATTTTTTTTTTTTTGAAGCCTTACGCGTTAGGCGAGTGTGAAAGCAAGTTCTCCCCAGTCACATCCAAGGTCATTGATGCTGTGAATGCCATGTTGTGTGTGTGCAGGGTATCTTACCATGTTGCGAGAGGGTTCATGACAATGAACAAAACTAGGGCGTGCTTCTGTGAAGCAGTCCCTGGAAAACCAATGATTTGTGAATACACATATTAAAAGAGTTTGCCCATCTCAGACATTGATGGCATATCGCTAGGATATGCCATCAATGTCCAAAACAGGGCCCCGAAGTGAACACTTGACTATTTTCGGAAGTCCTATAGCAGTGAATTCAGAGCACATGCACGGCCACCTATTACCCGCTAGATGGATAATGGTGCTCAGCTGTTTTCCGAGCTGCCATAGCACCGTATGAAAGGTGGCCGTGCTTATGTGGTGGACTCTCCTACACTTCAAGTGCCCTGATTTGGTGATAGGAGCAGATCCCAGAGGTCGGACCTTCACCTATCAGCCATTGATGGCCTATCCTAGCGATATGCTATTGTCTGGAAATAACCCCTTTAAAGTCAATTGATGCGTGAACAGTCTGTGGAGACCATGGATAGTATACCTCCAGGATTTAATAACGTGTGAAAGAGGCCTTAGTCTCGGACCCATGGCTTCTGCTCCGCACTCACTCTCTTTATTAACCCTGTAATATAATGTAGAAAGAGCAATGTTGGTTTTGTAGAACACGACTGCCAATCCTAGTAGTGTGACTGACGGCTTAGCGGTCATTTACTGCATGTCGAGATGCTTTTTCCTGACTGCATTATGTCGACTAATGTCACAGGCAGCATCCACCTCTCCACCATTTCCCTGACATTACAGAGGAGTACTGCCAGCAGTAGATTTGCCCAGACGTGTGCTAATATTAATCTAACATAAAAGAAGTCTAAAAAACTAAAAGGAACAAAACTCTACAGCTTCCATCTTCTTACACTACAATTCCCAGCAGACCATCACAGGCTGCAGCTGTGACGAGATGCTGGGATTGTGGATCCACAGCTGATGGACGTGTATAATGCCAGATCCATCCCTAGCTGGCATTTCTACTGGCACACAGGAAGGAATCACTACGTCCAGCAGGAAATCTAGAATGGACTGCACACCCCCCTGAGCTTGAGGGATGGCAGGGGCTGTCACCTCACAGTAAGTGGTTGCCAAGAAGAACTAAGGTAGGCACAGGGGAGGAGGAGCCTCATACAGCATCTTGTAGGCCAGGGATCAGCAACCTTCGGCACGCCAGCTGCTGTGAACCTACAACTCGCAGCAAGCAACCATGCTCAGCTGTTCTCAAAACTCCCATAGAAGTGAAAGAATTCTGGGAGTTGTAGTTTCAGGACAGCTGGAGTGCCGGAGGTTGCTGATGCCATAAGAGCATCTTGTGTAAGAACTGATGGCAGCAGAGGTTTGGAATTGTCCATCTTTAGCCATGTATGTGGTGTCCACAGGTGGGGGGTCCAGAGGCAGGATCCTCACTTATCAAATAACCGGGAAGCCCCGATCGCCATTTGGCAAGTCAAGGCGACCAAGAATGGCTGTTTATCAGAGGAAACCGAATGGAGAGGTTGACCGGGCAAGTGTATGGCTTGCGAGCACAGGCCACAATCACAGACAACACATCCTTTTCTTTACACTACAGCTGCAATCATTTTCCATCCAGGTCTGAAGATTTCTGCCATAGCTGTGTCCCTTACAGAGAGATCACACAGGATTCTGATGGGGGTTGTAGTTTGCTAAGGAAGCAATGAATCAGCTGTGACAGGATGACATGAAAATAGGACGTACAGATGTGCACCCCCTGAGCTGACAATTGGGTGTCACCACTGCCAGGCCCAGCACACACTATACACCCTGTACATGATCACACAAGGCTGCCCAGAAACCAGTGCCCACATGGCACAACTCTATTACCGGGGGCACAAGCTTAGCTGAAGTGGCACTAAGGGCGAGCTGGCACACACAGCGTCACATACACGGAGCTCTGCTGGGACAGGAGGCAAGGCCTTGTACTCGGACCCACTTGTCAAGAAGAAACCAGAGGAAAATCCACCTCGTCCGGCGGAAATTACCTTATAACGGAGGCGGGCGAGTCCAAGACCCGAGTGCTCACCGCTCTTGCTCCGCCTTGCCGAACGGAGATGGTGGATTCCGGGGGCCTAAAGGACCTTCCTTGACATCACAGTCATGTGACCGGGATCAAATGACGTCACTGCACCATGTGACTCTAGCCCGTGCGAGAGGAAAGGGGCGGAGTTACAGACCATTGACTTTAGCTGTAGCTTTCCGTTGAGGGACTCGGTTACCGCAGCGACCGCTGTCGGACAGCAGGGGTACTGCGCGGTGCAGAGAGCCGGGGTCTTTGGTTACAGCAGGCAATGGGAAGTGGAGTTTTATGTTATCAAGTGCTGTTTAGAAAATAAAAGCTGAACTCCCATTGGTATAGCGTGCAAAATAACATGGCTGCGTTTTTTATTTTTAGGCTGAAAACAGGCAGGTAGTTTGTGGAGTTTTTCAGCACTTTTGCAGTTTTAGTTTTGTCTTTTGCGGTAAAAGCGCTAGAATTATCTAAAAGCCTATAATAAATATGAAGTACAGGAAAGACGAGAATTTTTTGCCTACTGGCATTTTTTTTCTGGTGTTTTCAAAAACACAGTATGTTTACCTTTTTTCCTTTTTAATTTGGAGCTGCTGTTTATAACGCAAAACACGCTGAAAACCAAATTCTAAGATTTTTTTGTAATCTTTATGCATCAGAACGATTATATAGCAGTTTTAAAGAAGAACTCCCGCAAAAAAAATTTTCCCATGTCCTGCTAGAAATGTACATGATGTAATCTGTTGTGAATGTCATTTTCTTACCAGTAGCTGAATTTGACTTATATCATCCTGAAGTTTCTTATCTGTGTCATGTGACTAGGAATTAGACCCACCAACTCACACAGCACCTTATGTGTGGACAGGAAGTTTAATTTTCTATGCATTCCTATGGGAGCCTCACTTTCAGTCTCATAGGAATGAATAGAGCAGTGACTGGCTTGCTGTCCTGGGTCAGTTGGAGGTCAGGGAGTTGGTCACATGACACAGCTACAATAAGAAGAGAGTGGAAACTCTCAATTTCAGCCTCTGATAAGAAAATGACAGTCACTCCAGATTATATCATGCACCTTTCTAACAGGTCAGAGAATAACATTTTTTACGGAAGTTCTTCTTTAAGGAAGCAAATTAACTTTAGTTACAAAAAATTCAAGACAGCAACTATAGTAATGTAAGAATCAGTTTAGTGATCAGAGGAATACATTTAGTTTACAATATTGGAGAATAAAACCCCTTAGGGCTCTTTCACACGAGCGGATTCAGTCCAAGAAATCCGCAGTGTGTAGGAGAGCCAAGCCCCGTTCTGGACAGAAGAGGCACGGAGCAGTAACATGATTGATAATGCCTCTGTGCCTCTCTGTAATCTTTTTCTACAAAATCAGTGACAACTTTATCTCACTGTGATTTTGTAGTAAAAAGATTACAGAGAGGCACAGAGGCATTATCAATCATGTTACTGCTCCATGCTTCTTCTGTCTAGAGTTTATATAGATGACCACAGCACACGTCTTCAATAGGGATTTTTTGTTCTGGGTGCTCGTCACTTGAAGTTACCTCCTCCCACCTTGGGGGGTACAAATAAGTATTCTCTAGAGTCAGAGACAGCACACCGATTGATGCTTATTAGAAAAATGCTTTATTTACATATTCAACACCAGTGGTATATTTAAATGCTGATAGCAACGTTTCGGGCCACAGAGGCAGGGCCCTTCATCAGGCTGAAGCGGAGTTCATGTCTGGGGATCACGGCATCCACTGCTCTGTGCTTCTTCTGTCTAGAACGGGGCTTGGCTCTCCTACACACTGCGGATTTCTTGGACTGACTCCGCTCGTGTGAAAGAGCCCTTATACATGTGGTCTGAAGGTACTGGAAACATAACCCGTTTTAGCAATAGTATGTATAAAGTTGTAATCCTTCAGGGGGTGACACCTCAGGTAGGGACCTAATTGGTTGGTGTTTTCCCCCAATTGAGTCTGACTGCGTTCGCAGAAAGGGCTTCCTAGCTGATGTGTCACTGACAGATGTTAACTCAATGGGATGTAGTCAGGACTCCAACAGAAGTGTGGATGTAATTGTGTATTATGTTCTTTATCCTTAGTATATAAATAAGTGCAGAAGAAGGACATTATATCCCTATACACTGACAAGCAAAAGGGTAACAACGTTTTAAACATTTGACTTTCAGGCTCCATATCTCACCATCCACTACAGTCTTTAGCCATGTATGTGGTGTCCACAGGTGGGGGGTCCAGAGGCAGGATCCTCACTTATCAAATAACCAGGAAGCCCCGATCGCCATTTGGCAAGTCAAGGCGACCAAGAATGGCTGTTTATCAGAGGAAACCAAATGGAGAGGTTGACCGGGCAAGTGTACGGCTTGCGAGCACAGGCCACAATCACAGACAACACATCCATTTCTTTACACTACAGCTGCAATCATTTTCCATCCAGGTCTGAAGATTTCTGCCATAGCTGTGTCCCTTACAGAGAGATCACACAGGATTCTGATGGGGGTTGTAGTTTGCTAAGGAAGCAATGAATCAGCTGTGACAGGATGACATGAAAATAGGACGTACAGATGTGCACCCCCTGAGCTGACAATTGGGTGTCACCACGGCCAGGCCCAGCACACACTATACACCCTGTACATGATCACACAAGGCTGCCCAGAAACCAGTGCCCACATCGCACAACTCTATTACCGGGGGCACAAGCTTAGCTGAAGTGGCACTAAGGGTGAGCTGGCACACACAGCGTCACATACACGGAGCTCTGCTGGGACAGGAGGCAAGGCCTTGTACTCGGACCCACTTGTCAAGAAGAAACCAGAGGAAAATCCACCTCGTCTGGCGGAAATTACCTTATAACGGAGGCGGGCGAGTCCAAGACCCGAGTGCTCACCGCTCTTGCTCCGCCTTGCCGAACGGAGATGGTGGATTCCGGGGGCCTAAAGGACCTTCCTTGACATCACAGTCATGTGACCGGGATCAATAAAAATGTTATTCTGTAAAAGGGTAACAACGTTTTAAACACTTGACTTTCAGGCTCCATATCTCACCATCCACTACAGTCTCGACACGAGACTACCATCATTTTATAGACAATGATCTTGGCCATCTCATACATAAATTGGACTTGCAACTATTTAGCATATGACTAGTTATGCAGATTCTGGTCATGTAACTGCATTGTTACCGTTTTGCTCCTAAAATTCTAAGTTTTTATTATTTTGTTAGTAGTTTTTAAATCCATTTTTGGCTTTCAACACTGCCCGAATCCTTCTAGGCATGCTCTTGATCAGACTCAAGCATGTCTTGACAGAAATCTGTTTCCAGGTCTCTTCTACATGTTCCCAATGTTGGTGCATACTGGTCGACTCACTTGGGTACAAATACAGCTTTTTCCTCAACTCTACCCTTGAGTGTTTGATTGGGTCGAGGTCTGGGGACTGTGGGGGCAAATCCAGCACATCTGCTTCATCGTCATTGAACCAATCTTCGCCAATCTTGACATATACTTCAGTTCGTTTTCCTGCTGGAACACTATGTCATCCTTTTCATACCCATAGTACTCGAGTGTACGAAGTAACTTGTCTTGTAGGATACTCACATATAGCTCAGCATTGACATCTATCCTGGTAAAGTATCCAATGCCTTTGGCTGTGAAAAGCCATATCCAGCCTGTAGCTTGTTTTTATTGTTGAGAATTCAAGATGTTATTTCTCTCCAGGCTTGATGATAAAATGTAAAGAAAACTGTGAACAGCGTTTTTTTTTCTTAAATATTCTCTAACACATGTGATGATATACTTAGCTAGAATAACCTTTTAAAAGACAATGTGCTCAGAAAGCTACTCTGGCACACCTGGACTTTCCATGCATTACCTGCATATCATTTCAAGGGCTGTCATCTAATCCTGAAAAGTGGTTTTCTAATAAAAGTCTGGCGTTTTGTGCAAAAGTCAACTACATATTCAGTAATGATCATTCTTCAACCTGTGATGGGGATTTACCTACACAATCCATGGGGCACATAGATCAATCAAGACTGGCAATGATATATAGGGACTGATAAGCTTCTGCCAAACAGGCTGTAAAATCACACAGGAAAGCAGTATGTGACAAAAAATTGAGACAAAGGGTTAAATAAAATAATTTTAATTAACTAATTTAACAGGCAAATACATACTAAAAACAAACATTCTACATTAAAAAGTAATACATAAAAACGGTTTCATACATACACAAGGTGCAGACTTCAGGTTTGCACAATCTTTTAAAATCTGTGCATTAAACGTGAGAAAGAAAGTTCTGCATAAACGATAAGGCCGCAACTGGTGGAGAGTCCCTGCTGCACAAAACGGGTTAATTAGAAAGTGATGCTGATCATTGCTGGGTCTCGGCTCAGACGTCCACTCAGCGGGTTCATCTGGAAGGAAAGGTTTCTGCTGATGCTCCATAAGAAGAATTCCAAACATTCGGCCCGGTTCATCCTCAGTGCAAGAAACCCTATGCGCAGAATGGAGACCTTGTTTCCCAAGCAGCAGTTGTACAGAGAAGCTTTAAGCTCCGTCGACCTCATTAAGAACATCACACTAATACATGAACATCCAAACTTATAAACTTAAACTTAAACAAATTTGATCTATAAACAGGATTTAAATCAGGACAAACATCTGTAAAAGGGCCATTTTAAAAAAAAACGGTTTAGTCTGGACGGCACAGTAAATGCCATGGTAATAAATAGTAAGTAGGATATACGTATTTTAACTCTTGAAGTCCTATTTTACATTGCTCTGCTGCGCCGTTACTCATTCAGTAGACGATCTTCTCAGAACCAGGCTAGTTGAGATGTGGAAGTGGCCTGCTGACTTCACGGAAGAAGGCGTGAGTTAGGGCAGCCTTTGCAGAGATCCTCTTGTTAGAATCATACTGGAGCATTTGCTGGAAACAAGAGGATGTTGATTATGACAGCAGAAAATGACCACACACACCACAGACAGTACTGTATTCAGAAGCTCACAGGGACAATTTGCAGGTCTCACTTCAATAAACATTTTGAAGCAGAGGAGTCTGAAGATGCAAATACAAAGATAAGCACCAAGAAATATTGCAGCCCAAACAATTAACTGCACATAGTTTTGTAAGATCCAGGTCACACGCCGGTCCACAAAACCAGCGTCTGCTTCTATTAACCTAAGCACCAATTCCTCCACCGTGACATGAGGTACCATGCACAAGTTTGCTGCCCAATTTAAGTCACATGTGACCATCATGAGATCTGTACTGGCAGTTTTAACTCTCAATTCCTACTGCATGCATGATTGCACTTCTATGGCGTGTGACTATTGTGGTGGTGGCCGAGAAACTAAAAGTAGTTCTGCCGTCTTACTGTGAAAGGAGGATCAAGCACAGGGATATAAAATGGTCAGCTGCCACAAAAATTTTAAATTATGTATAAACACACACATTATATATAATAAAATTTTTGGGAAGTTAAATGTATAATATATATATATATATATATATATATATATATATATATATATATATATATATATATTTTTTTTTTTTTTTTTTTTTGTGGGAGCTGACGATTTTTCAATATATATTTTATTAATATAATACATATTTAGATTTTTTTTAATGTATTATATATTTATTTTTTTAAATCTATCTCTATATACATTTTTTTTTAAAACAATTTTTCCAAAAATTGCTTTGCTTTTTAGGATACTTGCCCTTCATGTAAGTGACCCGACTCACCACAGCAGCTTCTTAACAGCAGTTCTGGTCACGCCCAGTTCTCCCATAAACCTACAGTGTTAAGGCCCCTTTACATTGCTCAATATTAGGCCCCTTTCACACGACAGTATTTTTTGCGGGCTCCGATCCGCATTTTCACATGAAAAATGCGGACCCATTCATTTCTATGGGTCCGCAAAAAAATACTGTGAGCATACGGTGTGCTGTCCGCACCCGTATGCCCGTTCTGTAGCCCCGCAAAAAAGATAGAACCTGTCCTATTCTTGTCCGCAAAAAACGGACAAGGATAGGCATTGTTACAATGGTTCCGCAAAAAAAAAGGATGCCATACGGACAGCATCCGTTTTTTTGCGGATCCGCAATTTGCGGACCGCAAAACACAACGTTTGTGTGCAAGAGGCCTTAGGCAGAGGATAATGAACGAGTATGTCTGCGAATGCTCGTTAGTGATAATCCGTCCATTTAAAGGTATCGCCCATTACCCGATAAACAAAGGAAACACTCGTTCTTCAGGTAATAGATCGTTGGTGCGCCCATCTAAAATATCTTGTGGGCAGCAGAGTCTGCATTAGTGATCTACTATACATATTGAGTAGGGGGATTGCTTTATGTAAATGCATCAGTCACCGCCACTGATGCACAAGTGATTTTCAGGCAGGGACGTTTACACTGCTCCATGGAGGAGACGAAAGGGGCCTTTAGACTGCGAGATCTCACGCCTGCTGTACGCATAACTTGAGAATTGACAAACTTTAGACACTTACAGCCAAAAGATCCCGACCATCTTCATCCAGCGGAGGTACCACCTTGCTAAAGTCTTGCCGAGCCCACTTTGGGAACGTGGACTTGTAGTCTGGCATGGAAGTAACTCCTGGCCATGTATTCTCATCAGGCGTTCCAAGGGTTCGGAAAATACGGAACAGTTGATCAATCTCTGAGTCCCCGGGGAACAGGGCCCTTCGTGTTATCTAGGAATAAGCCAAAATAATAACAATAATGGATGGGTGGAACAAGTGGATAGCTTGTCAAATTAGTATCTTATTTATATTTGTAAAAATACACTAATTTATGCCAATTTATTTGGACCACACAATGCAAACAACAGTGACAAAGTTCATCTATATGCTGCGGTCAAGCTGCAACTTGACTGGTCTGGTTATTGAAGTGTCCAGACTGAAGGCTGCATCACCCACCGGCACCAGCAGACATCATTAAGAGAGACTGGCATTGTATGGTATATCCACCATGTCTGAACCTAGCCTAAGGCTGCCACATTTTTCACACAAAAAACACCTGCATTGTCCTTTTACTCCCGGCTAAGCACACTTTGAGCAATTAGTATGGGGTTTAGTACGAAACTGTATGTGCTTTTTTTATATTTCTTAAATAGAACAAGGGGAATGGTAAAGCCTAGTAATTTATTCACATTTCCAGTAGGAATAAAAGAGGAATGGCACAATTTAGACTATGAAAACATGCCTCTGCATGAATAAAGCAAGTGAGCATGCTGGGAGTTGTAGTTTCACAACAGCTGGTGAGCCAGAGGTTTCTATGTAAATTACCAAGGTATGTCCCCTACAGTAGAGTGCCCTGCAGAGACACTGAATAACTACAGCTACCCAGTATGGACTGTGTGCCGCCATACAGCCCCTGTGATCTGACACATGCATGAGAGGAGGAGAAACAAATAACCAAACTGGTTATCACTGCAGACTGCTGGTCTCACCCACACCGTCTAGTAAATCAAGGCGCCAGTCACATGCTATTTCAATAGATTTCCAAGTTCAGGGAACGTTACATCACAGTACCGTGCCCCAAGGAACATTCTTTTATCAGCAGAGCCTAATATGAAAGGTTATTCACAATTATTAATGTCTCCCCTACCCTTAGGGAGAGGAAGCAGAGGGTCATGACTATAGTGCAACAGCCACATTCACGTCACACCATGAGGAGCACACAAAAGCTCTTTCTGCACAAAGTCTCTCAGATGACTGCACTCTTTTTTTTTTTTCCAATCATCAAAACTGATTTTTAATTCTATCATTTGCCCTTAGGTTAATAGCTTCCCGTTAAACCCGTTCACATGCACTGCTGAAATTACACCGGCACAGATGTAGCAATGTGCCGTGCCACACCGACGAGCAGTGGTACAGTAAAAGTCCACGATAAAGTCCAGGTGTTAAACTCATGTAGTTTTGCTGCAATTTCTATGATAATGCTTCCAGAACTTCTGTTGGGAAACAAAAAAAAAAAAAAAAACGTGTGGTACAATGGATAGCTTCATCTGTATGAGTATGTGTGTTAATATCCTTTATGGATATCACATTATACACTGCTCGTTTCCATGGTTACGACCACCCTGCAATCCATCAGTGGTGGTCGCGCTTGCACAATACAGGAAAAAGCACTTGCCGCGTGCGCTCCCATGGTCCCGGCCACCAAAGAGGCTGACGCTTTTTCTGATAATGTGGAAGCAAGACCACCACTGATGGATTGCAGGGTGGTCTGTAACCATGGAAACGAGCATTGTATAACGTGATGGAAAAATGAATCCAGCCAGCAAAGGAGGCAATATGGAGAATCACAATACATCAGTAAGTGCCTTGTATTAACTTTCTCTACATGATAAATGCCATTTGCTGAAGTGAGACAACCCCTTTAAGTGGGGCTTTTTTTTTTTTGTTCAAACATACATAAAGGAACCTGTGAGAACACCGTTTATGAACACAGCCCACAGATGTATTTCCCATATAGAGGTCCTGCATAGGATAATGCATTCCAGTGATCTGCAGTTCACAGGCCTGACTTGTTCCCTTTTGTTGTGGGCTGTGTGATGGCTTTTTCTTGTCGAATATGGTTAAAAATCTCTTATTGAACAGAATAATGGATCCACAGCAGCATCACAGAAAATCTATTCCACGGACCAGAATCCTCCAGTACCGGTGTATTTTTTTTCCCACCCACTCATTTTTGGCCGTCACTATATTTACTATCTTGTGGAGGAAAATATGCAGCACGATGCAATTTCTCACAAGAAACACTTTTTTTTTTTTTAGATCTGCATTATTGTCTCCAGTCATCATTTTTCCCGATTTCAGTAAAATACAACTACTATGTGGGCAGAACCCTATAGGAAGGCTTTCAGAGAATGTCAATGAACAGACCACAAATTCAACATGTGAACAGCATGATTGTCACATAGCTTGTCAATATTAACTTACCATTTCTGCAAAGATGCAGCCGAGGCTCCAAATATCCACAGCCGTGGAGTAGTACTTACAGCCAAGGAGAATTTCTGGCGCTCTGTACCAAAGTGTGACCACCTAGAGAAAAGAAAGTAATCCATAACATCGGCTGCAACATATGAACTACAGCGATTCATTTGATGAGTTATAGAGGAGCTGTTACCTCTCCTGATGTGTTTTAGTAACTACCAGAATCTTCCAGTACCGGTGTGTTTTCTTCCCACCCACTCATTTTCTGTCCGTCACTATATTTACTAACTTGTGGAGGAAAATATACAGCACAATGCAATTTTTTTTTTTAGATCTGCGGATGGATTTCTTGCAACTGTCGCGGTGATTCCATTCATTTCTACTCAGGGACCCTGGCCGCGACCGGTGTACCGCGACCAGTGTCGCCGTGTAACCCCAGCCTAAAGGTCTGTTTGGGTGTTACCAGTTTAGGCTGTGGCCCTCCCTGCGTAGTCTGGCAGCACTGATTGGATTAGAGTTGTCACAATATCAAAATTTTGATTCAATTCAGTTTGAATACTAGAGAGTATTGCAATACTCGATACCATGAAGAAAAAAAAAAAAATGCATCCCCATTTTTTGACAGCCAGAAGTTTTAATTTCAGTCTACAAACCTGTATGAGGGCTTGTTTTTGTTGGCACCATTTTTGGGATACATACAACTTTTTTGTTGTTTTTTTTTTAAATTTTTGGGGGTGGGGGGTTCGTTGGACGACGACAAGGTGACTAAAAATGGCAAATTGAGTGTTTTTATTTTTTCCTGTTATGGCGTTCACCACACAGGAACATTTTTTTAATAGTATGTGTGTATATATATATATATATATATATATATATATATATATATATATATATATATCAGCCCTGGAAGCCTCAGCGGGCCCCAGGCTGTCAGAGTAACTGAGCAGAGCCTTACCTTACACATGCTGCGATCACTGTTGGATTAATTGACCGTTTTGGCGGGATCGCCATTCTCCATCATTGCAGCTGGGTGTCTGCTGTATTATACAGCCGGCACCCACCGTCCATGGAGTGGGCTCACTGCAGCAGCCCTCTCCAAGCAATTCCCTGCACATAATGCTGTACATGTACCGCATTATGTGTTAAAGGGAAGCACACAGTGTTATTAAATTTAAACCTCCATGAACCTCAAATTAATATTACACCATCATTTTCCCCATGTTGCCTATTATTTGAGGCACATGATGGGGGGAGTCACTTGCCATTAATATGAGGCACATGGAGGTACTAAAGTAAATGAAATATTAATACCTGCACACAGCATATGCCTGTAAAACTGCAGGAGCCTCCTGCAGCAAGATCTTCCTGAATGCTGATAAGGACCAAGTGGACATTATTGGTCACATGGCGATGACATCAAATGGCCTTTAACTTATCAGTTTCCATCACCACGAGGACTGAGGTCAGTTTCTCTCTCCCTTGCCCTCCTACTTCCCTTACTGACACTCCCCCATCGGGCCACTTAGTTATTTCATTAGTGGCAGTGGCCATCCACATCGCAGTGGGGAGGGACGCTCTTCCTCCTTCTCCATTGTGCGGCCGCAGATCACGGCGTGCGCTGTCAAACCTGGTATTGTATCGAACCAGATATCAAAGTATGGAAACTTCAATAACCAGTCCAACCCTAGATTAGATGGACCTTGACTTCAGACTTCTGGCAATTCATTAACTTCTAGTAGGAATAATAAAGGAATAGTCCAACAGAGTTATATGAAAAGATGATCCAGAATTATTGTTATAGGGGAATTGCCAGTAGTTCGTAAAACAGACAATGTCAGGAGAGGAGACAGGCCCTCTTTAAAGAACAAAGATGCCCTTTGCTCACCTCATGTGTGTAAGTTCTGACTGGCACACCAAATGCTCGAGCCAGCCCGAAGTCTGCAAGCTTGATAGCTCCATCAGCGTTAATAAGTAAGTTTTGAGGCTTTAAGTCGCGATGCAAAACGCGGTGTGAGTGGCAGAAAGCCAAACCTTGCAGAAGCTGGAACATATAACTCTGAAAATGTAAAATGTAGGAGGAAAACATTAAGTTTATTTTAGGGGGAAAAAAAAAACCCACCATACATGTGCATGTTCGACCAAGCGTGCATCTGGTCTCAGCAAAGAAAGGGGAATAATCTGCTTCCAAACACCTCTGGCAGGAGCTTATCCATCTTGTGAGCAAAGAAAATCCAACATGCCCGAGCCTCCCCACGACATCTGCCATGGACACCACCATACACATAACAAGGTCCTACTGGGGCTGTCATCTAATGTGTGTGCCCACCTTTATACCCACATGGCTGCACCTGAATACTAGGTTTATATATTATTTCTATGTTCCTCTAACACCAAGCATATACTGATATTCCTAGAGCACAAATCTGCCTAGTAACGCAGGTACACAGGGGCGTGCTATGGATCACTACAAAGATGGTTCAGACCAGCAATAGGGATGAACGAATCAACTTCGGACGCTTCAGCCGAAGTAGATTCATATAAAACAGTTTTAATACTGTACAGAGATGGAGCTCTGTACAGTAATAGAATGTATTGGCTCCAATGAGACGAAGTTTTACTTTGCGAAGTCTCGCGTGACTTAAAGGGTTTCTGTCACCAGTTTTTTCGGTATGAATCAGGACTGACATTAGAGATGTGCTAATGTCACCTGATTCCAAATATATATCTGTTTTATTTACTGGTGCCCCCATTTTTATATAAAATGAACTTTTATTTTATGCTAATAAGGCCTCGAGGTGCAAGGGGCGTTACCCCTGCTCCTAGAGGCTCTGTTGATTGACAGGACAGGCAGAGAAGAAACACTCCATTCACCATAGCTTGCAAGGACCTTCAATGGTGTCATGACCATGTGATCAGTCACATGGTTTAGGAGGAGACAGGCTGTTTGTGTGATCCTAACCATGTGACTGATCACATGGTCATGACATCATTGAAGGTCCTTGCAAGCTATGGTAAATGGAGTGTTTCTTCTCTGCCTGGGCCTGTCAATCAACAAAGCCTCTAGGAGCAGGGGTAACGCCCCTTGCACCTAGAGACCTTATTAGCATAAAATAAAAGTTCATTTTATATAAAAATGGGGGCACCAGTAAATAAAACAGATATATATTTGGAATCAGGTGACATTAGCACATCTCTAATGTCAGCCTGATTCATACTGAAAAAACTGGTGACAGAAACCCTTTAATGTAATAACTCAGTGAATTAATGTAAATAACCTTGATACCGAACTCTGGTTCGGTTCCAAGGTACCACTTGTAACCGAACACGAGTTCGGTATCAAAGTTTTTTTACAGTAATAATTAATTCACAAAGTTATTACACAAAGTCTTGCTGGACTTAATGAAGTAATAACTCCTGCTCTGTACAGTATTACAGCGCAGTTTTATGCAAATCTACTTCTCTAGTCAGCAACCTTCAAGCGCCATCTATTGTGAAACTACAACTCCCAGCATGCTCCATTCACTTCTACAGGTGTGCATGCTGGAAGTTGTAGTTTTACAACAGCTTTAGTGCCAGAGGTTGCTGACCCCTGGTTTATACATTCAGGAGTCTCGGAAAGCCAGATGACAATCCCTGGACGAGCTGGAATGACAAGCAACCACTAAAACATCCTAGTAGAGGAAACTTTCATAGAATGGGGTTAAGGGCCTAAAGTAACTTCTGTTAGATTTTTTTATTTTTAAGCACAAACTGAAAGATGGAAAAAAGCAACAAGCTAAGACACCTACAACAAATCCAAACAACGCTTAAAGAATCACTAAACTTCAGATTTACACGGTTTAGCAATACTTGAACTCACTTTAACAAGAGCCAGTGGGATCCCTGTAATATTAGAGCCGTCCATAAATTTCTTCAGATCTTGGTTAAGAAACTCAAAGACCAGATAAAGCTTGTTCTCTGTGTGAATGACGTCCAGAAGCCTAATGACAGGTGACATGTACGAAAAAAGGTGTGAAATCTATAAAACATACAAAAATGCCACTAAAATTCACAGGTCCATTAAAGAGTCACTCACTTGACTATGTTGGGATGGTTCAGTTCCTTGAGGAGTGAGATTTCTCTGATGGCCGTGCTCGGTACTCCTTCTGTCTCCCTAGGAGGAAAAGAAAGAACATGTTCTCAGTACAGCTGCTTTTTGGTTACAGAGGTACAGCATGATGACCAAGACTATGATGTATTCGGTAAATATTATAATATATATATATATATAGATAGATAGATAGATAGATAGATAGATATACACACACCAGCCAAAAGTTTTGAGAATGACACAAATATTATATTTTCACATGATCTGCTGCCCTCTGGTTTTTATGTGTGTTTGTCAGATGTTTTTATCACATACAGAAATATAATTGCAATCATATTATGAGTAACAAAAGCTTATATTGACAGTTAGAATGAGTTAATGCAGCAAGTCAATATTTGCAGTGTTGACCCTTCTTCTTCAGGACCTCTGCAATTCTCCCTGGCATGCTCTCAATCAACTTCTGGACCAAATCCTGACTGATAGCAGTCCATTCTTGCACAATCAATGCTTGCATTTTGTCAGAATTTGTAGGTTTTTGTTTGTCCACCCGTCTCTTGATGATTGACCACAAGTTCTCAATGGGATTAAGATCTGGGGAGTTTCCAGGCCATGGACCCAAAATCTCTGTTTTGCTCCCTGAGCCATTTAGTTATCACCTTTGCTTTATGGCAAGGTGCTCCATCATGTTGGAAAAGGCATTGTTGATCGCCACACTGCTCTTGGACGGTTGGGAGAAGTTGCTCTCGGAGGACATTCTGGTACCATTCTTTATTCATGGCTGTGTTTTTAGGCAAGACTGTGAGAGAGCCGATTCCCTTGGCTGAGAAGCAACCCCACACATGAATGGTTTCAGGATGCTTTACAGTTGGCATGAGACAAGACTGGTGGTAGCGCTCACCTCGTCTTCTCCGAATAAGCTGTTTTCCAGATGTCCCAAACAATCAAAAAGGGGATTCATCAGAGAAAATGACTTTACCCCAGTCCTTAGCAGTCCACTCCCTGTACCTTTTGCAGAATATCAGTCTGTCCCTGATGTTTTTTCTGGAGAGAAGTGGCTTCTTTGCTGCCCTCCTTGAGACCAGGCCTTGCTCCAAGAGTCTCTGCCTCACAGTGCGTGCAGATGCACTCACACCTGCCTGCTGCCATTCCTGAGCAAGCTCTGCACTGCTGGTAGCCCGATCCCGCAGCTGAAACACTTTTAAGAGATGGTCCTGGCGCTTGCTGGTCTTTCTTGGGCGCCCTGGAGCCTTTTTGGCAACAATGGAACCTCTCTCCTTGAAGTTCTTAATGATGCGATAGATTGTTGACTGAGGTGCAATCTTTCTAGCTGCGATACTCTTCCCTGTTAGGCCATTTTTGTGCAGTGCAATGATGACTGCACGTGTTTCTTTAGAGATAACCATGGTTAACAGAAGAGAAACAATGATGCCAAGCACCAGCCTCCTTTTAAAGTGTCCAGTGGTGTCATTCTTACTTAATCATGACAGATTGATCTCCAGCCCTGTCCTCATCAACACCCACACCGGTGTTAATGGAGCAATCACTGAAACGATGTTAGCTGGTCCTTTTAAGGCAGGGCTGCAATGATGTTGAAATGTGTTTTGGGGGATAAAGTTCATTTTCTAGGCAAATATTGACTTTGCAAGTAATTGCTGTTAAGCTGATCACTCTTTATAACATTCTGGAGTATATGCAAATTGCCATTATAAAAACTGAAGCAGTAGACTTTGTAAAAATTAATATTTGTATCATTCTCAAAACTTTTGGCCATGACTGTATATACCCAAATCAGTCATGTGATACTCATTTATGCAAATAGGTATTCAACATGAAACTGCCAAATTAATATGCAAATTAAGTATGCAACACACAGCAACGTAACTATTTAGGTGCAAAGCGCATGTAGCGATGATCGAATATTATATAGAAGGGACCAGGGAGGGGGTCCGCAGCTCTCCAGAGGCCGCGGCGCTCTTCCTAGACCAGTGACATCACAGTACATCAGTCAAGTGGCCTAGGTGTAGCTCAGACCCATTCGAAAGAATGGGGCTGAGCTGCAATGCCAGGAGTCCGACACCCGCCCGATCAAAGGCTACTTTCACATCTGCACTTTCCCTTTCTCCTATTGAGATCCGTTATAGGACCTCAATAGTGGGGGAAAATGCTTCAGTTTTGCCTTTATTCATGGGGGTCAAAGAGGACAAAACTGAAGTGCAGGGAACGGAGTCACCAGAATGTATTTTGTTCCTTTCATTGCGTTCCCATGACACATAAAAAGAGCTGTACGCAGTGTTTCTGAGTGCGTCCTGGGATGCAGAGCAAGACGGATCTATCATGACTCACAATGTAAGTCAATAGTGATGGATACGTTTTCTCTACCACAATAGAAAACAGATCCGCCCCCCCCACTGACTTACAATGGTTTTAGAGACGGACCTGTCGTGGCTATTTTAGAGATAATACAACCGGATCCGTTCATAACAGACGATTGTATTATCAGGAAAGAAGCGTTTTTGCTGATCCATGACAGATCCAGCAAAAACGCAGATGTGTAAGTATCCTAACCGTACACATGCACCATATATATGCCATACTTTACCACAATCTAATTGTACTGAAAAGCACAATAGTCTATCCTGTTAAGTTGAAAGCATATGGCTTATAGGGACGTCAGAGGTACAAGCATTAATTATACTTCCTTTTGGACAAACTCCAGTTTTTAGTGACAAAAAAAAAAAAAAAAAAAAAAAAAAAAAGCATAATAAAGAAAACCCTGCTTGGTGTAAACTGGGAGTGAAACATCCACCCTGCTGTGAACAGTAACAGATGGTGCAGAGCGAATACCCTTAGGGAAAATCCTCCGATCACATTTCTAGTCCTGCAGGTGCTTTTCAGATTACATTAGAAAGCACTAGCGAAAAGACCATTAACAATACATTAAGAAATCCGCAAAGCCTTGTAATAGCGAGAGCTTAACGCAAACAAGCACATAAAAGGATTGTACAACCAAAGCACCCACAGAGCTCCACAGCAGCCTGGCACGCTCCACGCAGGGAGCCACATACAGTAGAAGTAATCACACTGAATTATTCATCTCTACATTATAAACCATGTTTATGGCGAGGATGAAAAAAACAAAACAAAAAAAAACAAAAAAAAAAACATGATCGGTCCACTATGCGCTATAGGAAAACCTGTATTTACAAGAACATACATGCACACAATTGTGGAAATATTTTCTCAAGCTGATGGAAATAATTGCTGCACATAGTAACAATTCAGCCCATTTGCTGTTACAGGGGTTAAAAAACTGCTTACGATTGGTCATCAATAGTAAGGTGGTGGAGCTCAGGCTCTTGGCACATGTGATGATCAGCTGTTTGAAGGGGGTTGTGGCACTGAGGGGGGCGGTGCAATGACCATATCATTGCTTGCAAACTGTGGGGCTCCGTTCCTATGACAGCCTGAGGCCTTGTGAAGGCTCCCAGGCCTGTCACAGCAAGCTGCCCAATTAAAGGGGTATTCCGGTTATCCCCTTTCCACAGGACACCCATCAATCACAACAACAGGAACACTGTATCCCATTCAGGAACCCTGTACCCTAACATCATTTGCTCAACCTCTGAGTTGGACCACAGACATGACTTTTTGGGGGCTTGCGCTGCCTTATGGGTCTTGTAGGAAAAAAAAAAAAAAAAAAAAAAACAACTAGAAATTAGAAAGTATTGGAGGGCAGATGTTTGGTGCCAAGTCTTAATAGCAATATCGCCATGACTGGGAACAAATTCAAAAGAAATTCAATGCTCATCTAAAAATGACCCGAGATTTGACTGTTTATTTAAAATTCGTCCAGTAACGTGTGAAGATTTCGTCTTTGATCATTTGAATTCTATTTTGTATCTGTTCGAGCCATTGTGACCTGTGAATGAACTATACAATATGTACAGTACATACTCATATTTAATAAATCATATTATAAACCTTCCTTTGACATGTAGCTGTAGTCTCAAGAGTATCCAAGCCTCAAGTCTTTCTCTTATCGGCAAAACAACCAGTCATCGACCACCTTAGCACCGTTTCCTAAGGCGTACACCCATGGAGAAAAAAAAACAAAAAAAAAAAAAACAACACAACCGTGTAGACAAGTCCTAGAGGGAGGCTAAAATTCCAACAATATCCGCCCAGCAAGAGGGCAGGGTATGACGTTAAGTTGAACATGGCGTCTGATCTGCAGGCAGCATGTTCTAGAGCAGGAGGAACAAGTAGATTGATATATAGTTTTGTGGGAAAAATATTCAGCATAATTTATTCATGACTGTGTGCACAGAGAGCTGTCAATCACTGATAAGACCACCTCTGACTTCCAAGCCAAGAATGAGCAGGATTCTAAATAAATGAAATACACGTTTTACTGAATCTTTTCCCGAAAAACTATATATCCATCTGCTTAGCTCCTCCTGCTCTATAACACGCTGCCTGCAGATTACACTGCCACAGGTTCCCTTTAAAATGTAAGGCTGTGCGAGAGTACCTCTGGGTACACGTACAGATTCCAGGTTCACAAAATCTAATGACACCCAGACTGAACTCTGTCCTAGGAGCTCATGAGAAAATAGTATAGGGCTTAGAGCACCCAATGTTGGACCAGGGTCACCACCTTTATGTGGATAACTTACACACCAGTGTAACACTGTTTAAGTACCTAAGTTCCAGGCGTACTGTAGCTTGTGGTACAAAAAAAAGAGAAAGGCCTCCCTAGATACCTGCTTGGGCAACCACTAAAAGTGTGACGGCAGGGCTCTCTGCCATGAGAACAATGACAGGAGGGATGTCCTTGTACTGACCACAGTTCAAGGTAACAGCACCTATCCTGCCCCTGTATGAGGTACTACTACCCCCAAGCCACACTGCAACCTGGACTAAATATGTATATGGAAGGGTGGGATCTTTCAGATCAAACTCTGAAGCCATGTGAAAAACAAAGTACGCTGTGCATCTCATCCTGCTTGAGAAAGGGGCAAATAGCCAACAGGACCAAGACATTGCTTTTATAGTACAAGGTCCACTTTTCCAGCTGGATTAATACCAGGGCTGTGGAGTCGGTAAGCCAAAGCCCAACTCCAATTTTCCCTGACCGACTCCCTCGTACACGGCACTTGTTTAAGTGATAACTTTAAACAAACTTTACATAAATCAATAGTACAGATATGTCATGACAAAAAAAGTTTGTAATATATGTTTTACTAGATATCTTTACTCTGAACTTTCAGTATCAGGATTCTCTGGATACAGCTCACTAAGGGCCTGATGTATGAAAACTGTCTAGGTCTAAGACTTTCTTTGTTGCCCATAGCAACCAATCAGAGCCCCCCTTTCATTTCTCCAGAGCACTATATGAAATAAAAGGGGAGCTCTGATTGGTCTCTATGGGCAACAAAGGAACTTCTACACCTAGACAGTTTTCATACATAAGGCCCTAGGTGTTTTACATCAGAGGAAAAACAAACTAAAACATAAAGCAGAGAGAACATGAGACAAGTGATTTATGCACAGTTTATTGAAAGTTTAAATATACTAAGTAGTACTTGGCTTAAAGGGTTTTTTTCAGCACATTGATTCACTGGCTGACAGACAGCGGGCACTCATTCTGTCTCCTCAGGCTGTGGATGGGGGGGGGGGGGTCTCCAGCAGTTATTCGCACATATTAACTTACTCTAACAGAGCAGGAGATTGTGATCTCTAACACAATTACAGGTATAGCAGTCCTTCTCAGTCCTCAACACATTTTGCTTACTGAGGTCACTCCTGCTCTCAGCCAATCATATAACAGTCTTTCTGGTCTGCAGGTTACCATAGAAAACTGTGTACAGTGAAAAACCTGCTGAACTATCTATAGTTCATGACTAAAGTAAAACCTACTGACCACTGTATTTAGTAAAGGTCTTCTTTTAACTGTCCCTTTATGTTAAAAGCTAATCTTTGTAACTAGTGAGAAAATCCCTTTAATCCTGTTTTCTCTAGTAGCTCTGAGAAGAGTATAGCCATTCCTTACCAGTGCTGTTTTCCTCTGATCTGTAGCAGAGGAGTTTCACTTCTGAGCATCTACATAAAGGGCAGCACACAGTCATCTCAATTAAAAGCCTAGATCCTTAGATCAGGAATAGAACAGACATTTATAGGACATTTCATCAAGTTCCCAAATTCTTATGAAAATATATTCAGCACATACTGCATTGAACTAAATGTACCAAATATAATATATATATATATATATATATATTTTAGGAGTCAGTCCATTTTATACCCATTCCGACTCCACCAAATTGGTCACCGACTTCACGACTCCGACTCCACAGCCCTGATTAATACATTGGCACATTGTTCTGCATCTGAGAAGTGCCGTCTTATATGGAACTGTAATGGTACCAGTGTCGTACCAGGGCAACATTTCCCAGGCAAAGTCCTCCAAAACCGCAAGGAAGGGAAGGAGCCAAAAAAGATGCGGGGTGTTCCGAAAGAGGGATCTGAGAGTACACCATTATCACTGTGAAACCCGACCTTTGCATAAAGGATTACTTCAGAGCATAACGCACATCCATGGAGCCTTTATGTATGATACAATTTTACCACCTTATTACAATCTAACATTCTGCACAGCTTACATGTTCACTTTTCACAATCCAATTCACATTCACTTCTGGAAAACACCCATCTGCCAAAATGCTCTCTACACTCATCGATAAAATTCCTTGAGGGGTATATTTTCCAAAATGGGGTCATCAATTGGGGGTTTTTCAATGTAGGGATACCTTACGATCTTTTCAAATGTGATGTGGCGCCTGAAAACCATTCCAATGAAATCTGCCATAGAAAAGCCATGTGGTATGCCTTCACCTCTGAGCCCTGTTGTGTGCCCATACAGCGATATAAAAGACATGTTGTCGTATTCTGGAGAAAATTGGTAGCAAATTGTGGTATCCTTTCTCTCCCATTACCCCTTGTGAAAGTGAAAAATTGGGTGCTAAAGCAAAACGTTATTGTAAAAAATGTAATTTTTCATATTTTCACTGCCAAATATTTCTAAATTTTATGAAACACCCGTTGGGTCAAAGTGTTCTCCATACTCCTCAA
The DNA here is from genome assembly GCA_900303285.1 of Rhinella marina. Taxonomy (NCBI): domain Eukaryota; kingdom Metazoa; phylum Chordata; class Amphibia; order Anura; family Bufonidae; genus Rhinella; species Rhinella marina. The sequence goes on along the minus strand of ONZH01024042.1, from coordinate 16,791 downwards.
AAAATTCCCTGAGGGAACAGTTTCCACTGTAGAGGTCCCTTAGGGTCTCATCAAATGTGACATGGCCCCTGAAATCCATTCCAAGAAAATATGCCCTCAATATGGTGCTCCTACCTTCTGAGCCCTGCTGTGACTACATACGGCCTAGTTCACAGTCAGTGTTTGATCAGTGATTTCCATCAGTGATTGTGAGCCATAACCAGGAGTAGAGCTTCCACAGACATAAGGTATAACGGAGTCTGTTTTTGGCTCACAAGAAAAATCACTGATCAAATCACTGAAGCGTGAAGTAGGCCTGAGGGATATTTCTGTAAACTGCTAAACCAGGGTAATCAATTTCGATGTTTGCTCAATATGAAAAAAATTAAAATGGAAATTCTACAAAAAAAAAAAAAATTAATTTAATTTTTAAATATCACCTTTCACAACTTTGCTTCAATTCATGTGGAACACCTAAAGGGTAAACACATTTTCTAAAATCAGTTTTGAAAAATTTGAAGGGTGTAGTTTCTAAAATGGGCCATGTATAGGTGGTTTCTATAATTTAAGCCTCTCAAAAGTGGGTTTTGGCAATTCTGAAAAACTGCTAACATTCTAAGCCTTCTAACGTCCTAAATCCTAAAAAAAAAAAATATTAATAAAGATGATGCCAACAAAGTGAATGTTAATAACATAGGGATGAGCAAATCCATGTGAGAGGTACCCTGACTGCCATTAATTACCAGGATGAGATCCTCAGACCCACTGCGAGACCATATGCAGGTGCAGTGGGCCCTGGGTTCCTCCTGATGCATGAAAAGTCCCGCTTTTGTCAATAGGAACAATTTTTGTCTCTCAAAAAACAGAATCCAGACAGAATGAGGTCACATAGATACCAACAAGACACTTTCCAACAGCTCTAGCCCCAAAGCCTACAGCCAGGATGGCTTGAATTCCACAGCACAGTGAAAGGGAATCCTGCAGCACGCCCGATCTGTTGTAGAAATGCTGCAGATTGTCACCTCTCACATGCAGACGTGGATGTGCACTTTAGTGCACGGTTTGTTTGTGGGCTGGTTTAACAATGTGGAGGCCCGCTCATGTCTCCTTTTCACTTTACATTTACCAAACAGGTTGAGAAAACTACCGACATACAAAGTGCATCCATAGTCAGAGGCCAAGAGGGTTTTCTCGGCCTCCGTTATAGGAAATGTGTCCCCAACATTTTATCTGCCAGATAAATAAACCAGATGGTGTTACACATCCATATTTTCTCCGCTGTTTTTATTTTCAGATTGCAGACGCATTCATTTTATTTCCTGAACATAACTATGGGGGTGGCCATCCTGCCTGAGCTTTTCTTAACAGCATTAAGAAAACTGCTTTACGGCAGCGCCAGGGGCCACAGACACAATGGTCAGGAGGAGACCTCACTGACTTCTATGGGAGAGTTTTCTTGGCATGCTGTGATCTGTGCAGAGGTCATTGTACAAGGAAAGAATAGAGAAGATCTGACAATCACCTATTGTGAATGGAGGATTCTGTCTTATCTGTACACAGAGGTGATATCATTACAGGCAGGATAAGAATGAAAGATAAGCAGTTAACTGCAGTAAAGTGATCTGTACAGACCAAGAAGTGTCCTCCATTAGGCTAAAGGCTGTATTAGGCTACTTCCACACTAGCGTTAGTACGGATCCGGCGGGTAAAGGGACCCGCCGGATCCGTACTAAATAATACAACCTTGTGGATCCGTAATTCCGGATCCGGTTGTATTATCTTTAGCATCTTTTAAACGGATCCGGAATAACCCCTATTGAAACTCAATGGAGGACGGATCCGTTTACAAGTGTGTCCACACCAAACGGATCCGTCCCCATTGACTTGCATTGGGGGTCATTCCGAATCCGTCTTGGTGCGGATGCCTGGACCGGAGAGAAAACCGCAGCATGCTGCGGTTTGCTCTCCGGTCTGAAGACGGAACGGAATGCATTTTGGAGCATTCCGTTGTCTTCAGTTCAGTTTTGCCCCCATTGACAATGAATGGGGACAAAACTGAAGCATTTTATTCCGGTATTGAGCCCCTATGACGGAACTCAATACCGGAATTCCATAACGCTAGTGTGAAAGTAGCCTTAGACAGTCCAATTCAGCAGGCGATTGTCAGGAAGGAAGTGTTCCTTCCCGGGAATTGCCCGCTTACTAGTGGAGGAGACCGCTGCTATTACATGCGGCAATCTCCTCCATACCATGGGGAGGAGGGATCGTTATGCCATCGCTCGTCACCATGCGGTTCAGTTATTTGCCGGCAGCAGATTGTGCTGTCTAATCACGCTGGCTAGTATGAAAACTGAAGGATTTTATGTTTTTTGTTTAAATATAGATCGATATGGAAAAATATATTAAATATAAGAGTGATTTAAACAATGTCATTTTTTGATGACCCATTTTCTTCTTTAGGCTCCATTCACATGTCCTGTTTTTCTTTCCTGATTCGATCCTGATCCATTCATTTCAATGGGTCCTGAAAAAATGCGGATCAGATCAGGAAAGAAAAACAGGACGTGTGAACGGACCCTAAACCTGAGCATTGGGAAGCTCAAGTGCCATCACTGTCCATAGAGGCACTGGAGTTTCTCCATGCAAGCTTGCAGCCGCCGGAACCCAATGACTGTGCTGGGCCCCTAGAGTATGGGGCAAACAAGCATTTAGCAGTGTGTCATCTCCTCGCTGACCACGCATCCAGTGCAGGGGCTCTTGGCAGTGAACAGCTGTGGACCTCCTGGTCTGCTGGCTTTTGGATAGTGACAGAGCTGTATTGTCAAATACCTACTGGCCTGAACTTCTGCTGCTGGAAGTGACCAAAGAGGGGAAACAGCTCTGTAGATGCCGCTGTCCCACCACATAGATGGAGCTGCTCATACTCGGTCTATGAGGTCACCAGACCTTCCTGGGGAAGCTCCAGTGACTCCATTGTCCACATTCGGAGAGCTTCATCACTGAAGCAACATAACTGTTCATATGTGGACACTTACATCCTTGGAGCTATAACTCCGACAGAATGTTCCAAACAAGATGTGAACAGGGCCTAATATTTACATCATACGTGAACTCTGTCACACTTCAGTGAATCATGGACATATGCTGCCTGTGTTCTCCATGGACAGCACATGCACCCTTTGACTTTAAGGTGTGTATTCACACACTTTTACACATTGGTCCAGGGAGACAGCACAGAAGCATGCTCTATGTTCATGGTCACAGATTCCCCACAGATGAACCATTTTTTTCATGGAGGTCAGGTGTGTGACCACACGTCCTAACAGCATACACAAACATGATGTGAACAGGGACTAATGGCTGATTCACATGACTGTACTCCAGGAAACAGGGCCCGTGTATTGGCTGCACCCCCCGGAATGACCGCAGCATAGGGGCTGATATATCAAAGTGGTCTAAAGAAAAAAAATGGCTAAGTTGCCCATAGCAACCAGAATCAACTTTTCATTTTCCAAAGGAGCTGTGAAAAATAAAAGGTAGAATCTGATTGGTTGCTATGAGCAACTAAGCCAGTTTTCCTTTAGACCATTTTGATAAATCTCCCCCATTGGGTTTATTGGGCAGACAGTTCCTATCTGATGGCGGGTTTATTGTTCTGTGCTCACATGATGACGGCCGCAGTGTCAAATGAAACAGAAAAACCGTAGCATGTTGTTGGATGCAATATGAATAGGAGGACAATATCTACACAGATACAGCAGCCAAGGGGTGGTCCCGGCTCAGCCTTAGATGACCCACCGTAAGCACCGGCCCTGGGCGGCCAGGTACGGAATCAGCCGGTGCTCCAGAATTTCCGTAACACCCATAGCAATGAATGGCAGCTACATTGTTCCTGTATATAAACAGACCACTGCGTCCATCATGATGATGATGATAATAATGGTGGTCCTATGAGAGCTCTGCGTCCATGATGGTGGTGGTCCTATGAGAGCTCTGCATCCATGATGGTGGGGTCCTATGACTTCCGCCCCTGATAGGCAGGAACTACGCACGTTCAACGCAGATACAGGCAGCCCCTGTTATAGTGCCTGCAGAGGACACAGCAAGGTAGGGGGTTACCAGGGTAACTTAGGTCTCCATCATGGACAGTAGTGGCCACATACCAGTACATTAGGGCCAGCTGTCCAGAAGACGCAGGCTACCCTGTAATACCAGCCTGCAGCATTAGCCATCTGGTCAGGTTATTAGAAGTGCAAAGGGGCACAAAGTGCACCTGATTGAGGCCAAAACTACAGGCCGGCGTCCATAACCAGCGGCGGCCATAGAGCATGCTGCTACCTGTAGTTCCCCAGCACACTGATGAGCACTCACGTGTCCAGGCGTATCTTTTTCAGCGCCACCACCTCCCCGGTCTCCCGGTTCCGAGCTTTGTACACCACCCCGTAGGTGCCCTCTCCGATCTTCTCCACCTTCTGGAAGTTATCCATGGCAGCTGAGCCGGGCCTGACGTCCTGAACGGGAACCTCGGCTGCAGCAGGTAACGGGGTTCTTCCGGAATCCTTACAATGCAGACCCCCGAAAACTTCCCGCCACCGCTCAGCCACGCCCCCACAACTTCCGATTGGTGAAGCGGAGGCCCCTGCGGTGACGTCACGTGCGGATTGGCGCCTCCGCTTGTCTTCAAATCGTAATTCCGCCTACGTGTGCGCCGCTTTGTGTATACGAGGTTCAGTGAGGAGGATGGTGCGGTAACGGATGCGGCTAGAGCGGAGCTGCTGCTGGCAGGTCCTCCCTACTGGCAACTGCACTCTAGATAGTTCACCAGAGGGGTGACTAGAATGGAGGACCCCGGAGCAAAGAGGAAATTAGTTTATAATCGGCATAAAGTGAATATATATCATCTACAGCTATTATTTGAGTCTTTTTCACCTTTTTTTTTTGCTTTAAATCTGCTGAATATTAATTATTTTAACTTCTCTTTTTGGTTTTTGTATTTTTCCCTTTCTGCCTTCCAAAATCCATAACTTTTTGAACTCGTTTTATTGTAGCATAATATACCAAAGAGCGTAGTGACAATCAGCGTGTAGTAGAAACGTTACACCACATGCAGAGGTCCATAACTTTTTTACTTTTCACAAACCTTTATGCAGGAGAAGTTGTATTTTTTTTTTAATGCCACATTGTCATTTTTTTAAAATTGTGATTAGAGATGAGCGAGCAGTGCTCGTTACGAGCACTGTAACGCTCGGGTCCCGGGTGAAATGCTGCAGGCATTGCGGATCCGTCCTCATCTGCACGTAAGTCAATGAGGATGGATCGTTTGGTATGACACTCATACCAAACGGTTCCGTCCCCACTGACTTTAAGACGGGTGAGGACGGGTGAGTGTCATACCAAACGATCCGTCCTCATTGACTTACATGCAGATGAGGACGGATCCGCAATGCCTGCGGGCATTTCACCCGGGACCCGAGCGTTCCAGTGCTCGTAACGAGCACTGCTCGCTCATCTCTAAGTGATGTTCATTCAATAAAAATGATGTTTATAGTTTAATAGTTGGGACGTTTTTGGACACTGATATCCATTATGTTTAATTTTTTATTGTTTCTTCATATAGGTAAACTTGGGAAAGGGGGTGTTTGGAATTTTGGCCGTTGTGTGTCCGTGGCCATATGGTGGGTCCGCAATACCTGGGCACTGGCTGTGTGCACCCCACAATCACGGAGATGCGGTGTGGAACGGAAGCACTACAGAGTGCTTACCTGGTGTTCCTGTACAAATAGAACTTGGTCTATTTTTTTGCGGTGCAGACAGTCTGATGCAGATCTGAACCCCGTTGATGTGAATGGGTCCGTGATCCGCATGCGGAAGCAGCACGATAGGTGCCTGTGCATTGCGGACCGCAATTTGCAGTCCACAGCATGGGCACGGCTCTCCAATGGCTGTGTAAACAAGCCCTCAGGCTGCCTTCACATCAGAGCTTCTTATTTTCTTTCAGAGCAGAACGAAAATAATGCAAGTGCTGGATTTGGCTCTTGGCTGACACAAACGGAACCTAACAGATCCTATTGACTGTATGGGATCTATTTGGAAGAACAATTTTTAGAGGAAAAAAAAAAGTACACCATTTCTGTGACGGTAGCCTCGAATGGAGCTTCTGATGCAGATGTGAAAGGAGCCTTAAAGGGTTATTCTCATTTTAGACAATGGGGGCATATTGCTAGGATATGCCCCCATTGTCTTATAGGTGCGGGTCCCACCGCTGGGACCCGCAACTATATCCAGAACGGAGCCCCCGAACTGAATGAGGGCGCACTACGCATGCGCAGCTGCCCTCGATTCATTTCCATGGGGCCGCCGAAAAGCACTCGGCTACTTCCGTCGGCTCCATAGAAATGAATGGGAGCGGTGGCCACGCTTGCGCGCTGCGCTCCCATTCATTTCTATGAGCGCAGCGGGGAGCTGTGCCTAGTGTTGGCCGGAAACCAATTATGAAATGTCCTATAAATGTCTGTTCTATTCCTGAACTAAGGATTTAGGCTTTCAGTTGAGGTGACTGTGTGCTACCCTTTATGTAGATGCTCAGAAGTGAAACTCCTCTGCTACAGATCAGAGGAAAAAGGCACTGGGAAGGAATGGCTACACTCATCTCAGATCTGCCAGAGAAAACTATTAAAGGGGTTTTCTCACTGATTACAAAGATTAGCTTTCAACGTAAAGGGACAGTTTAAAGAAGACATTTTCTAAAAACAGTGGTCAGTCATGTACTATAGAAAGTTCAGCAGGTCTCTCACTACACACAGGTTTTTATGGTAACCTGCAGTCCAGAAAGACTGTTATCTGATGTGTTGTGAGGTCTGAGAAGCATGGCTTTAGGCTACTTTCACACTTGAGTTTACTACGGATCTGGCGGGGGAAGGGGCCCGCCGGATTCATAGTGATAATACAACCATGTGGATCCATAATAAACGGATCCGGTTGTACAGATGTAGCAGCGCTTCTCCTCTTTCACTCGCAGTAAAAGTACGCTATTTGTACGCATTAGCGTACAATGCATAGCATTAGCATATAAATGCGTACGCATTAGCATACAAATTCACACGCTACATCTGTAATATCTTTAAACATCGCTGGAACGACAATCCGTCAATGGAGGACGGATCCGTTTACTGAGTGTGTTATGCTGAACGGATCCGTCCCCGTTAACTTGCATTGGGGGTCATGACGGATTGGTGCGGATGCCCAGGACGGAGAGCAAACCGCAGCATGTTGCGGTTTGTTCTCCGTTCTTGAGACGGAACGGAATGCTTTCAGGAGCATTCCGTTGTCTTCAGTTCAGTTTTGTCCCCATTGACAATGGGGACAAAACGGAAACGTTTTTTTCCGGTATTGAGCCCCTATGACGGAACTCAATACCGGAAAAAGAAAAGGCTAGTGTGAAAGTAGCCTTACCTGTAATTGTGTTAGAGATCATAATCTCCTGCTCTGTCAGAGTAAAGGCCCTTTTACACGAGCCGATTATCGTTCAAATAATCGTTCAAACGTTCGGATTTGCACGATTATTGTTGTGTATAAACATGGGTAACGACGAACGAGATTTCGTTCGCTTCTCGTTGATCGCATCTTTTGTCCCGCCAATAAATTAATCGTTCATCGTTCGAAAATCTTCCAGTTTAAACGAAAATCGTTTAGTCGTTGGCAGATGGTAATGGTAATGCTTATGGCAAGGAGCAAGGAACGATCGTAATAACGATTATAAAACGACCGAAAGTACGAAGATTGTGAACGACTTCTCTTTCAGTGTAAACGGTATTTACATTGCATCGTTCGATCGTTCATCTACGATCGCTAATACGATTTATCTTTCCGTGTAAAAGGACCTTAAGTTAATGTATGCTAATAACTGTTGGATACCCCCCTCACACAGCCTGAGTGCAAACTACCTGTCAGTCAGTGAATCAATGTGCTGAGAAAACCCCTTTAAGACAAGTACTTCTTAGTATATCTAAACTTTCTATAAACTGTGCATAAATCTAAACTTTCAATAAACTGTGCATAAATCACTTGTCTCATGTTCTCTCTGCTTTATGTTTTAGTTTGCTTTTCCTCTGATGTAAAACACCTAGGGCCTTATGTATGAAAACTGTCTAGGTGTAGAAGTTTCTTTGTTGTCCATAGAAACCAATTAGAGCTCCCCTTTCATTTCATATGGTGCGCTGCAGAAGTGAAAGGGGAGCTCTGATTGGTTGCTATGGACAACAAAGAATGTCTTAGACCTAGACTGTTTTCACACATCAGGCCCTTAGTGAGCTGAACCCAGAGAAAAGTCTGATACTGAAAGTTCAGAGTAAAGGTATCAGTAAAACATATGTTACAAATTCTTTTTGTCATGACATATCTGTACTATTGATTTATGCAAACTGTGTTTAAAGTTATCACTTAAACATGCTCCATGTATGAGGGAGTTGGAGTCAGGGGAAATTGAGGAGTCGGGGCTTTGGCTTACCGACTCAGCCCTGAATACAACCTTTGGTGGTTTTGTACCTGGGAACTTGTTGGCAAAGGTTAATCAATCTGCTTCGCACATAGAATGCCACGGGGAAGGACACAATCTCTCTGACACAATAGGCCACTTTTATCAAACTGAATAATAACTTAGTCTTAGTTGCCCATAGCAACCAATCAGAGCTCAGCTTTCAATTCGTACAGTGCTTTGAAAACATTCATGCTGGGCTCTGATTGGTTGCTATGGACAACTAGAACAGATTTACTATTAGGCAGTTTGACTTAGAGATGTTGGAGACGGGCTACTTTTTCATGGGCCATCCTGTGCCATAGACTTTGATATAATACTATTGCAGTCTATGGGATTCTGACAGACTGCCTATTAGGCCTCTTTCACACAATCAATATGGATTGTGTCCGGAAAAAACTGTTTAGTGCATGTGTTTTTTCCGTCTGGATTGTATCCAGGTTAGATGTGTTTCTCACGCGTTTGAAAAAAACTGAAGAATAACAATCTACATCTCCGGGCAACCATCTGAGAGAAACGCATTGCATCCGCGTGTCTTCTGTTTTCCACGCAAGCCCCATTCACTTCTATGGAACCAGAGCTACGTGAAAAACGCAAAATATAGAACATGCTGCTTTCACACAAGCGAGATTTCTGTCCGGGTGCGATGCGTGAATCAAACACATGGCTTGTGGACTGAATCCTGACCAATTCATTTCAATGCGTCTGTGTACATGAGTTGTTTTTCATGCATCATTTCTGTGTTCGGGAATAATCGCAGCCTCAATTATTGTGTCAAGTCACTGCAAATTAAAAATCACCTTTTATTAGTACCTAATAAAACTGCAATATAAATCCCATATACAAAGCAATAACACAGAAGCAATTTTTTGCTCCACAAATTGTCACCTCATATGATACAAGATGGATACTGCAGTGATGACCAGTATATCTGACGGGATCAGAGTACAATAACTATACCGATCCTTACTACTTACTGGGGTTAAGTGATGAACATTCTCAGTTGATCAGGTGGGGTTGCATAGCATTCATAATCCGTTCGGGGGGCCACACTCTGAGGCGGTGGTCTGGACTAGTTTCGGTAACAGCTACCCCTGTCACTAATATGTCCCTGTATAACCCCAGCCCACAGGCAGAGCACCTCCCCCGAAAAGGGCGTCTCTGCCTCTTGGTGGCTAAACCCTCACTCACCTCTACAGTAACCCTCCAAATGTTATTTCTGGGTGTCCCAATGCGTTTTCCTGATTTTCACAGCAGACCAGTTCATCAGGAGACCAGAGTAACAAAAATAGCAGCAATACATAAAATACATAGACCTTTAAATTGAAAAAAAAAAAAAAAATCATAGATCTCTAAAATAAAGGAGCAATGCAATGGCATCAACCCCTGATTAGGTATTAGAAGATGGAGAGATAGCACAATGGCTTTCCAGATAACCATGCTGGCATCAGATGCAGGAGATATATATATATATATATACAGTCATGGCCAAAAGTTTTGAGAATGACACAAATATTATATTTTCACATGATCTGCTGCCCTCTGTTTTTTATGTGTGTTTGTCAGATGTTTTTATCACATACAGAAATATAATTGCAATCATATTATGAGTAACAAAAGCTTATATTGACAGTTAGAATGAGTTAATGCAGCAAGTCAATATTTGCAGTGTTGACCCTTCTTCTTCAGGACCTCTGCAATTCTCCCTGGCATGCTCTCAATCAACTTCTGGACCAAATCCTGACTGATAGCAGTCCATTCTTGCACAATCAATGCTTGCATTTTGTCAGAATTTGTAGGTTTTTGTTTGTCCACCCGTCTCTTGATGATTGACCACAAGTTCTCAATGGGATTAAGATCTGGGGAGTTTCCAGGCCATGGACCCAAATCTCTATGTTTTGTTCCCTGAGCCATTTAGTTATCACCTTTGCTTTATGGCAAGGTGCTCCATCATGCTGGAAAAGGCATTGTTGATCGCCAAACTGCTCTTGGACGGTTGGGAGAAGTTGCTCTCGGAGGACATTCTGGTACCATTCTTTATTCATGGCTGTGTTTTTAGGCAAGACTGTGAGAGAACCGATTCCCTTGGCTGAGAAGCAACCCCACACATGAATGGTTTCAGGATGCTTTACAGTTGGCATGAGACAAGACTGGTGGTAGCGCTCACCTCGTCTTCTCCGAATAAGCTGTTTTCCAGATGTCCCAAACAATCGAAAAGGGGATTCATCAGAGAAAATGACTTTACCCCAGTCCTCAGCAGTCCACTCCCTGTACCTTTTGCAGAATATCAGTCTGTCCCTGATGTTTTTTCTGGAGAGAAGTGGCTTCTTTGCTGCCCTCCTTGAGACCAGGCCTTGCTCCAAGAGTCTCTGCCTCACAGTGCATGCAGATGCACTCACACCTGCTGCTGCCATTCCTGAGCAAGCTCTGCACTGCTGGTAGCCCGATCCCGCAGCTGAAACACTTTTAAGAGACGGTCCTGGCTCTTGCTGGTCTTTCTTGGGCGCCCTGGAGCCTTTTTGGCAACAATGGAACCTCTCTCCTTGAAGTTCTTGATGATGCGATAGATTGTTGACTGAGGTGCAATCTTTCTAGCTGCGATACTCTTCCATGTTAGGCCATTTTTGTGCAGTGCAATGATGACTGCACGTGTTTCTTTAGAGATAACCATGGTTAACAGAAGAGAAACAATGATGCCAAGCACCAGCCTCCTTTTAAAGTGTCCAGTGGTGTCATTCTTACTTAATCATGGCAGATTGATCTCCAGCCCTGCCCTCATCAACATCCACACCTGTGTTAATGGAGCAATCACTGAAACAATGAGCTGGTCCTTTTAAGCAGGGCTGCAATGATGTGAAATGTGTTTTTGGGGATAAAGTTCATTTTCTAGGCAAATATTGACTTTACAAGTAATTGCTGTTAAGCTGATCACTCTTTATAACATTCTGGAGTATATGCAAATGCCATTATAAAAATGAAGCAGTAGGACTTTGAGTTAATATTTGTATCATTCTCAAAACTTTTGGCCATGACCGTATATATCCAATGGGGATAACTGGTGGAGATTCGACTCCCAGAACCCCCACTGATTCCAAGAATGGAGGCCCCTTTCCTTTGAACTGATGGAACAGCAAGTCAGCATGCTCCCTATTGTTCCATTCACCCTTATGAAACCCATACCTCCCAAGTGTCCCTCTTTTGGAGGGACAGTCCCTCTTTTTGACCCAAGTCCCTCTGTCCCTCTTTTATCCTTAAATGTCCCTCTTTTTAACCTGGAGGATTAATGCATAAATGTGCATTAATAAGATTTACTAAATTGGCTCCTTACTAAAGTATCTGTATGGTTTCTACCTATAAATTAGACCAGAACTTTCTTATTTGGTGCAATTTGATACAGTCCCATGAAAAAAATCACCTCCCTGCATGTAGTTCCTCTAACACACAGTCCCCAAAAAGCTCAATGTGAACTGGCTCTTAGGGTCCCACCGGTCGGACCCCCACTGATCAGTTAGTTATCCTATATCCTCTGGAAAGGGGATAACTTTAATACTTGGCGCAACCTCTTTACATTGATACACAGGAAAAAATACTTAAAAAACAAAAAAAATGCTGCTTTAGAGTCTTTATATATTTGTACACATAAAACTGACAACACATCAGGCTATTTCGCCTTACAGAAATAGCTCTGCAGCTCCCATGAATGACTGTGTGTAGAAATATGAATATATATGGTATTGTGTACCCCAACTGGATATGACACTGTTTAGGGTCTGCATGCTCTGCTTTTGTTTTGTTGTTATTAACAACAAAAATTTTTTTAAAAGAAATATTAATATATGTATATGTATTTCCAACACATTGGGAGGAGATTTATCAAAAATGGTGTAAAGAAAAACTGGCTTTGTTTAGCAACCAATATCCCCCATCATCTGTACAGGTTCATGTTTCAGATATATAAGAAAGATCTGGTAAAATTCACTGTTGTCCAAGAGCAGCGTCCTGTCCCTTTAAATGTGTGGGCACTCTTGTCACCCTGGTAACTGCATTACAAACAGCCAATAGGATTGCTTGGTTTCAATTTGAAACAGAAAAGAGTCAGTTATCCTCAGACCGTTATTTCTCATCTGAGAGAGAAGGTGGACTTCTGAGATTTCTGCGATATTTCAGGTATGACATCGGAATACATGACGGACAGCTTATCTCATCACACATATTCAGAGATAATCATTTTTTGGGGAAATCTCTGAATGAGGAGCTTTATGATTTACAACAGGCATCTCCAAACTGCGGCCCTCCAGCTGTTGTAAAACTACAACTCCCACCATGCCCTGCTCTAGGCTGATAGCTGTTGGCCATCCGGGCATGCTGGGAGTTGTAGTTTTGCAACATCTGGGGGGCCACAGTTTGGGGATGCCTGATTTACAAGTTTACACAGAGGCATCTACATGATAAAATACTTAGGAGTAAAGATGGCGGCTGATATTCAGATATTGGATATGGGTGATTTCTCCACTTGTCACATTGATCCGGTGATTATTTTGGTCATCTGGACTAGACACATTTTAGGGGCTGTTCATATCATGTTTATAGGGGCGGATTGGCCATAGACCTTACAGGGAAATTTCCCGGTGGGCCGATGCCCAGAGGGCCACATGAGTCCTCCTCATGGTCGGCCAGTGGAAGTTTTTGGGGATGTATTTTGTGATGGACTGTGGTATTTGGCTCTGTTGGGGTGGTATAATGTGCTACAATATGGTATTGCTGGCCTTACCTTCCATAAATTTGGGCTGAACTACAAAAACATGGCCACTTTTAGTATTTTTTCCAGGGACACTTTTAGTTCCAAGTCCACTCCTGCATGTTTAACATACAGGGCCCTGGATAAAATATAACCTAACAGTGGCCCCATGTTGTAAGCGGGCCAAATTGACAGAAGACGGGCCAACTAAAGTAAGCATGGACAGCAGAAGTACGCAGGGTCAGCAATACCATAGTGCAGCACAAAATACTACCACCCTTGCCATTCAACTGTATCACAATCATGAGGACAGTAATACAGTTGAGTTCAGGAGGACACCTGCGGCCGTTGAGAACCGGGAAATTTCCCTGTAGGATCTACAGCCAATCCTCCCGTTAACATAAATTATTTTTTTGGGGGGGTGGGGGGGGAATGATGCCAAAAAAGTACATTTCATTAGGATGCTTTTTTCCAATTGAACCCTATGGAGATGAATGACACTATGTCATCCATCTGAGGCATCCGTTTAACATATATGGCAAGTGTGAAGGAAAAGTGACAAAAAACATGATGTGAGCACAGCCTTAGCTGTTTTTCACATGCATCAGTTTACTGGCTAGAAATGTTCTATTTGGTAGGCTAGCAATGTTATTTTTGCAATAGTTTTACAATTTATTTTTTTTTTAGAAATTTAGGGGCACATTTATCAAACTGGTGTCAAGTAGAACTGGCTTAGTTGCCCATAGCAACCAATCATATTCCACCTTTCATTTTTCAAAGAAGCAGTCAAAAATGAAAGGTGGAATCTGATTGGTTGCTATGGGCAACTAAGCCAGTTCTACTTTAATATCGATAGGTATAATAATAGTAATCATAGCATTAGCAGTTAGATTTGATAGAGGGTTTTAGGACTGATCACCTTTTACTCAATCAACTTACATACTAATAAATATTGAGACTTAGTAGTAGAAATTAAATGTGAACACTAATATTAGACCACTTTCAATACCATAATTAAAGTTGATCCAGGGTTTTAGGACGGATCGCCTTTTCCCGGGGTCGAGAAGGAATTTTTCTCCTATGACACAAATTGGCTGAATGCGTCCAGGGTTTTTCACCTTCTTCTGGATCAACAGCATATATGCAGTACAGTTTTAAAAATTAGGAATAAAAGTAAAAATAGTATTGCAATAGTATGATAGTTGAAATAGTTGTAGTGGTAATATAGCTATAATAAAATAAAAATAGTAAAAAAAAGGACCTAAAACCTAAATAATAATAAATGTGAACACTAATATTAGACCACTTTCAAAACCATAATTAAATTTGATCCAGGGTTTTAGGACTGATTGCCTTTTTTCGGGGTCGAGAAGGAATTTTTCCCTTTGACACAAAGTGGCCCTAATGTGTCCAGGGTTTTTTGCCTTCTTCTGGATCAACAATGTAGGATAGTACAGTATTAAATGTTAGAGTTAAAAGTAACAATAGTATTGTAATAGTATTATCACTACAATAGTTGACAGTGGTAAAATAGTTATAATACAATAAATATAGTGTGAAAAAGGACAAAAACCTAAATATTGTTAATATTAGTGTACTAGTAATATTGATAGGAATAATAATAATCATAGCATTAGCAGTTAGGTTTGATCCAGGGTTGTAGAACTGATCGCCTTTTCCCGGGGTCAAGAAGGAATTTTTTCCCTGTGACACAAATTGGCTGAATGTGTCCAGGCGTTTTTGCCTTCTTCTGGATCAGCAGGTTTATGAATATGGAGTGAATGTATGATAAAAGAAATAGCAGTAATAATATAATATTAATGTATATTACTTAAGAGTAGCAGTAGTATGATATTGATAATATTAATAATTCTAATAGTATAGCATTATTATAAGCAGTTAAAGGGAACCTGTCACCTCCTTGGGCTAAAAAAACCTGTTAGCAGTACCTTAATTTATGTTCCAGCGTGATTCAGAAGATGATCTTTGTAAGGAGAAGAGATCCTTCAAACTGTGTAAAATTCATATTTTAATCCTCCGTTGGCACGCTGCCTTTACTCGGCTTGAAGTCAAGGGGGCAGCGGCCTCCTTGACTCGAGTCAAGTAAACCACTCCCCTTGGCAAGATGATGGACAGTTTGCTGATGGGCCGGGGATCGCGCAAGTCTCGCGCATGCGCGGTGCGCGATATCTCCCGGCCCCAGCTCTTCAAATTCCGGGCGCTGTGCATGTACTGAAGGATCTCTTCTCCTTACAAAGATCATCTTCTGAATCACGCTGGAACATAAATTAAGGTACTGCTAACAGGTTTTTTTAGCCCAAGGAGGTGACAGGTTCCCTTTAATTATAGTATAGTAATTATATAAGGTTAGTGTAGGGACCCACTTGAAAGAGGTCGCCGTGAAGTGGCAAGTGGGCTTATACATTTTGATGAAAATGTATACTAAGAACCTCATATTCATAAATTGTTCCTAAACAGCCGGTCCTTCCCGCATTAGGATGAGCATTCCTGTCCTGCAGTTAGCCCCTGTCCCCACATGTGCCCTCACGATCACCTGCAGAGGCCCAGCTGTTACCGACCCTCCAGGCCCCTGCTGTATCCACTAGCATTGGTGAAAACACAGATGCTGGCAGATTAACCTCCTTTATGCTGCAATCAATGCTGACCTTGGCATACAGGAGGTTTGTAGAGGGAGGGGGTTCCTCTCTTACCCCATCAGGTCCCCACTCTGAGATGGCGGAGTCCTGATGATTGCCATGGAAGCTATGGAAGCCTATGAGGCCCTGTCCCCAGGCTGGGTCTCTGTCAGGGCTGGGATACACAGATAAGGGGTAAGTGATCCCTAAGCTTAATCCCAACCCCTTTCCCTGCCTATTGCCTACTCAGGCTAACCCCTGAGTCGACAACCTGAAGACTTGAAATACACTAGCAAAAGTGCAGGGGAAGGGAAGACAGACAAGACTGAGAAACAAGAACCAAATGGATAGTCAGATAGCCGTGTCAAAACCAGGAGAGAACGTCAGGAACAAAATCAGCAAGCAAAAGAGTAGTCAAAAAACACGCCAAGGGTCAAAGAACAACTAGAAACTAAACTGCAGCGCACAAATGACAAACCAGGTAGTAGCAAGGAGACTCCAAACACTGGCAGCAAGGTTAACATTTGAGGGCCTTAAATACCTAGCAGACCCCACCCAACCAGCTGACTCGGAGGAGAAAGCAAGGAACAAAACTTAACTCATGAGATACCAAATGAACAGAAAATAAACAGACTATATTGCTCGCATTTTCCGGCGACCAGAAACAGGCCACGAGCGAGTGTGCACACCAGCCACGTCCCTGGCACTTATGATCGTCACGCGCGTCCCCTGCCTGGGACGTGCATCCACAGCCAGAGACTGTCGGCTGAAGGAGGAGCCTGACAAAATAGCAGAAGAAGCCTGGCCACGAGCAACCACATCGCCACCAGAGTCAGAGACAGGACCAGCAGGATGGGTGCAATGACTGCCGGTCCTGACAGTACACCCCCCACCCCCCTCCAGGA
>ONZH01024041.1:0-42989 GCA_900303285.1 Rhinella marina | reverse complement strand
AAGGTTCTGCTTGTACCGTGGGTTCCAGGAGAGTGAACACCCAGTAATCGGTGTTGAACAAATTTTCTAACGCGAGGGTCATGGGATAGGCAGCCTAACATGAAGTCTGCCATGTGAGCCAGAGTCCCAACACGCAAGAATTCCCTCTCCTCACTGACCTGACTCTCCATTTTCTCCTCCTCCTCCTCCTCCTCCAAGTCCTCCTCTTCAGCCCATACACGCTCAAGAGTTAAGGACTGAGCCGACATTCTCCTCCTCTTCCTCCTCATCCTCATCCCCCTCCTCCGATAGGCGCTGAGAAACAGACCGGAGGGTGCTCTGGCTATCAAGCGATGTATCTTCCTCCACATCTCTTGTGACAAGCGCCAAAGCATCCGACTTGATGCTGAGCAGTGAGTTTTCAATAGGCCAAAGCAGCGGGATGGTGAGGCTGATAATGGCGGCATCGCCGCTGACCATCTGTGTTGACTCCTCAAAGTTGCTCAACACCTGGCAGATATCAGACATCCACGTCCACTCCTCATTGTAGACTTGAGGAATCTGAGAGACCTGACTACCAGTTCTGGTGGAAGATGACATCTGGCAGTCTACAATAGCTCTGCGCTGCTGGGTAAACGCTGTGATAACATGTTAATGTGGAATTCCATCTCATGGGCACGTCGCACAACAGTCGGTGAAGCGGGCAGTTGTAGGCGGCGCTGTGCTGCCTGAGAGTGGCAGCATCTGTGCTCGACTTGCGGAAATGCGCACAGATGCGGCGCACCTTGGTGAGCAAATCAGACAGATTGGGGTATGTTCTTGAGGAAACCGCTGAACTATTAGATTGAACACGTGGGCCAGGCATGGCACATGTGTCAGTTCTGCCGAGTTGCAGAGCCGCCACCAGGTTACGCCCGTTGTCACACACAACCATGCCTGGCTTGAGGTTCAGCGGTGCCAGCCACACATCGGTCTGCGCCGTGATGCCCCTGTTAACAGCTCTTGGGCGGTGTGCCTTTTGTCACCTAAGCTCAGCAGTTTGAGCACCGCCTGCTGGCGCTTACCCACGGCACTGCTGCTGCGCCTAGAGCTACCGACTGAAGGCGCCGTGCCCACGGATGGTAATTCGGTGGAGGTGGAGGGGTCGGAGGAGGAGGCATAGTACGTCTGAGAGACCGTGACCGAGGTAGGCCCCGCAATCCTCGGTGTGGGCAGTACATGAGCGGCCCCAGGGTCATTCTCGGTCCCAGCCTCCACCAAGTTAACCCAATGTGCCGTCAGTGAGATATAGTGTCCCTGCCCGGCAGCACTTGTCCACGTGTCCGTGGTTAGGTGGACCTTCTCAGAAACAGCGTTGGTCAGGGCACGGATGATGTTCTCCGACACGTGCTGGTGTAGGGCTGGGATGGCACATCGGGAAAAATAGTGGCGGCTGGGGACGGAATACCGAGGGCAGCCACCGCCATGAGATTGCGAAAGGCCTCTGGTCTCTACCAGCCTATAGGGCAGCATCTCCAGGCTAAGCAATTTGGAGATGTGGACGTTGAGGGCTTGGGCATGTGGGTGGGTGGAACTGTATTTCCTCTTGCGCTCCAGCGTCTGCTGTAAAGACAGCTGAACGCTGCGCTGGGACACATTGGTGGACACTGTGGAGGATCCTTGAGGCGAAGGTGTGGTTTTCCGGCGGGAGGCGCTCGTGCCGGGGTCCTGGGCAGGGGGTTGACTAGCAGAGGCAGCGAGTGACGCAGGGGGTTGACTAGCAGAGGCAGCGAGTGACACAGGGGAAGGAGCAGTGGTGTGACCCGCAGGAGGTGGTGAACGGCCTTGGTTCCATTGAGTGGGGTGTTTAGCACTCATATACCTGCACATGCTGGTGGTGGTTAGGCTAGTAGTGGTGGCACCCCTGCTGATCCTGGTGTGGCACAGGTTGCACACCACAGTCCGTCGGTCATCCTCACTTTCTTTAAAGAACCTCCAGACTTGCGAACATCTAGGCCTCGCCACGGGAGCTTTACTACGTGAAACAGTTGCTGCTAATGCACCAGCCTGGCCCTGGTGTGTCCCTGCTTCTCCCTCTGGCCACACCACTGCCTCTTACAACCTGTTCTGGTGCAGCAGTCGCCTCCGCCTCAGAAGCACTGTCTTCACTCGGCATATCAACCCAGCTTGGGTCAGTCACCTCGTCATCCTCCGATTCCTCAGTCTGCTCCCCCCTCGGAATTCCTCCCCTAACAACAACTTCACCACTGTCTGACAACCGTGTCTCCTCATCGTCTGACACCTCTTTACAAACTTCTTCCACTAACTCAACATTGTCATCATCATCACCCACAGACTGCGACATGGGCATCGGGAACGAGGTCAGCAGCAACCTGAGAAGTGGTTTGTGACTCTGGGAAGGGTCCAGAAAACAGTTCCTGAGAGTATGCCGGCTCACATTCCAAATTTTCCTGGGAGGGGGCAGATTGGGGGGAAGGAGGTTGAGGTGGAGGAGCCAGAGAAGTGCTCCCTTGGGTAACGTGGGTGGATTGCGTGGAAGACTGACTGGTGGACAAATTACTTGAAGCATTGTCCGCAATCCACGAGATCAGCTGTTCTCACTGTTGTGGTTTCAACAGTCCTCTACCACGTGTCCCTGTAAGTTGAGACATGAAGCTAGGGAGTGTAACTCTGCGGCGTTCCACAGCTCCCTCATCAGCAGGTACTGTCTCACCCTGCCCAGGACCATGGCCTCTGCCACCTGCAGTAATTGAATGCCCACGCCCACGCCCTCATCCTCGACCCTTAGCCCTGGGGTTCAACATTGTTTGTATATAAGTGTATGATATAAAAAAAAAAAATTAAACGGGCCTGGTGTACTGAAACCCACAAACTTGTTCAGTCTGGTAGAATTAAGTGACGTACAGAAAGTGTCACCTGGACAGTATATACGGATGGGAGCGAGTGTGCTGAACTGTGAAACACAGAAAGGTTACACACAGCTGAGTAAAATGGGTTTGTATCACTGAGCGAAAACAACTGAAAAAATATATTTTTTTTTATATTTGTTTTTTTATATTTTTTTTACAATTTTGTTTTTTTGGGAACGTGACGTGCAGGAAATATGGTAGAAATGACTGACACCCTGTTAACGGTGGCTATTTAGTCTGCGACCCAGAGAAATGTCGCACAGAGAGTTTTCTGGATCAAGCGGTAGATGATATTGGTAGCAAATGACTTGGTTGTATTGTGTGACGTACAGAAAGTGTCACCTGGACAGTATATACGGATGGGAGCGAATGTGCTGAACTGTGACACACAGAAAGGTTACACAAAGCTGAGTAAAATGGATTTGTATCACTGAGCTAAAACAACTGAAAAAATATTTTTTTTTTTATATTTTTTTTACAATTTTGTTTTTTTGGGAACGTAACGTGCAGGAACTATGGTAGGACTGACTGACACCCTGTTAACGGTGGCTATTTAGTCTGCGACCCAGAGAAATGTCGCACAGAGAGTTTTCTGGATCAAGCGGTAGATGATATCGGTAGCAAATGACTTGGTTGTATTGTGTGACGTACAGAAAGTGTCACCTGGATAGTATATACGGATGGGAGCGAATGTGCTGAACTGTGACACACAGAAAGGTTACACAAAGCTTAGTAAAATGGATTTGTATCACTGAGCTAAAACAACTGAAAAAATATTTTTTTTTATATTTGTTTTTTTATATTTTTTTTACAATTTAGTTGTTTTGGGAACGTAACGTGCAGGAACTATGGTAGGACTGACTGACACCCTGTTAACGGTGGCTATTTAGTCTGCGACCCAGAGAAATGTCACACAGAGAGTTTTCTGGATCAAGCGGTAGATGATATCGGTAGCAAATGACTTGGTTGTATTGTGTGACGTACAGAAAGTGTCACCTGGACAGTATATACGGATGGGAGCGAATGTGTTGAACTGTGACACACAGAAAGGTTACACGCAGCTGAGTAAAATGGATTTGTATCACTGAGCTAAAACAACTGAAATAATTTTTTTTTTTTAATATTTTGTTTTTTTGGGAACGTGACGTGCATGAAATATGGTAGAACTGACTGACACCCTGTTAACGGTGGTTATTTAGTCTGTGACCCAGACAAATGTCACACAGAGAATTTTCTGGATCAAGCGGTAGATGATATTGGTAGCAAATGACTTGGTTGTATTGTGTGACGTACAGAAAGTGTCACCTGGACAGTATATATGGATTGGAGTGAGTCAGTGCTGAACTGTGACACACAGAATGGTTCCACAGTGCTGTGTGTAATGGATTTGTATCACTGAGATAGAACAAAAAAAAAAAAAACAGGGTTAGATATGGCGATAGCTGCACTACTAGTGCCAGCCAGCCAAGTGACAAAAAAAAATAAAAATAAAATGTCTTCTAGCCCTTAGAAGGGCTGTTGGGTTCTTTGTGGGTGATTCCTGCCTAACAGACAACTAAATGCAGGCCCTAACACTGTCCCTGAAAGGCAGCAGCTCTATCCCTAACGACATCCAGACGGCATCTGAGCCGAGTGCCGCGGCCAGTCGGTAGTATATTCCAGGGTCACCTGATCAGGCCAGCCAACCCCTGCTATCGACATGTAAGGGCCCCACGTGATGCTGGGTGTACTGTAGAGTCTCCTGGCTTGTGATTGGCTGTGTTTTTAGGCGCCAAAAAAGCACGATGCGGAAGTTGCCATTTCCTCGAGCATGGCGAGATACTCGTCCGAGCATCGAGCAGTTACGAGTACCCTAATGCTCGAACGAGCATCAAGCTCGGACGAGCATGTTCGCTCATCTCTAATTGCCAGGAGTCGTTTCTTGATAAAATATTGATTAATATTTTTAAAGTATGACAGTTGTCCTGACAGATGAACCGTCAGATAGGTATGATAATACGTCAGAGGATATAAAATCCAAAATATCACAGAAGTACCTCTAAAACTTTTAATCATAATCGTTGCAGTGTAAAAGACACAACATATGTCAGGTCCAATTAGTCTCACAGTAATATCACCAAAAACAAAAACAAAATATGAACCAATCACCTACAGTAAGTGACATAATTTCTGTTGGTAGGATACAAAAGGGCTAGTTAATGATAGGGTAATATGATAAAGAGAGGAGGGATCAATTGTAATATTGTAACCTAGATCCAAATCCCCAATATTACAATTGATCCCTCCTCTCTTTATCATATTACCCTACAATTAACTAGCCCTTTTGTATCCTACCAACAGACATTATGTCACTTAGGTGATTGGTTCACATTTTGTTTTTGTTTTTGGTGATATTACTTTGAGACTAATTGGACCTGACATATGTTGTGTCTTTTACACTGCAACGATTATGATTAAAGTTAAGTTTTAAAGGTACTTCTGTGATATTTTTAATATTTTTAAAGGACTTTTTTTATAGTTTTGTAACTTAGTATTTAAATGGGTATTCTAGTTCTCAAAAAAAAACGGTTATCCTTTGTATAGTGAAAGGCTATACAGTTTTCCAGTAAATTTAATATCAGTTCCTCAGGCTGTTCAAGATCTCTGCTTGGAGTCACTCAATATGAGTTATGCAAAGGAATACCCAATGTTTGCTGAAACTGAAATTCCAATTTAAAGGATTATATTTCTCACCCTGAGCATTGCTATATCCTCCAAAATCCACATATTATTATACTACTACATCATTCCCATTGATCATACTTGTATGTCACCTGAACTTTAATGTAAAGTTCATATGATTGTTTTCCATTGCTTTTATAGAATGATTGCAAACTTTACAACCATAGTAAAAATATTAAAGGGTAAGGTTCATCTGAGTTATCATCATATAGTTGCAGGTCCTACCTCTGGCCGCCCTCTGTTCACTGCTATGGCAGTTTCAAAAATACCCCATTTCCAGTGTGGCTATTACAGTGTCCACACCCAGCTGTCCCTGAAGTCATTACCAGTTATTGAAGTTTCTTTTTGGTTCATGTGTTGTTTCTAGTTTGCCCTGTGGAGTTTCTATGATTTTGATGTTGGCTTTGCTCCTGACCACTTGTTTTGGATTAACCCGTCAATGAATGATTGTTGGTAACCATACTCCTGGATTGTATATTGGATTTGCATCTATCTTGCAGTATGCTATTGCAGTCTATGGTACAAATGATCAGAAGATTGCACAGTCAAGTTCCCTAAGAAGCTAAAAGATACAATTAAAAATGTTTACATGTACAAAACACAAAAGCATAAAAAAATTATTACCCCCTTACTCTGTTTTGCATATAAAAACAAGCAATGAAAAAATAAACATAAAAAGTATTGCTGCATCTGAAAATGTCCAAACTATTAAAATATAAAAATATTATCATGCTCAGCGAATCCTGTAATAGAAAGAAATAAAAATGAACTTTTTGCTTTTCTTGCACTTCACAATGGTGAACACTGTAAAAACAAAAACCATTAGAAGAATTGCATTTTTTTCTAGTTTCATAGTAACATAGTAACATAGTTTATAAGGCTGAAAAAAGACATCTGTCCATCCAGTTCGGCCTGTTATCTTACAAGTTAATCCAGAGGAAGGTAAAAAAAAACCCTGTGAGATAGAAGCCAATTTTCCCCACTTTAAGGGTAAAAAATTCCTTACTGGCTCCAATCAGGCTATCAGAATAACTCCCTGGATCAACGACACCTCTCTAGTAACTATAACCTGTAATATGTTTACACTCCAGAAATACATCCAGGCCCCTCTTGAACTGTTTTAGTGAAGTCACCATCACCACCTCCTCAGGCAGAGAGTTTCATAGTTTTGCTGCTGTAAAGAATCCTCTTCTATGTTTGTGTAGAAATCTTCTTTCCTCCAGACACAGAGGATGTCCCCTTGTCACTGTCACAGTCCTGGTAATAAATAGATGATGGGCAATATCTTTGTACTGACCCCTGATATATTTATACACCACCCAAATAATTTTATTCCCAATTTCCAATACAAGCTATGGAAAATTAAATACTGCCATAAAAAGTACAACTCTTACCACATAAACAAGCCCTTATATGGCAATTTGAACGGAAAATTAAAAAAAAAGCTCTTGGAAGGCAGGTAGGGAAAGAAATAAAAAAATAAGCTGCATCTTGAAAGGGTTAAAGAGGATCTATTGTCAGGGGAGAGCCCTATTTTTATTGGATAAATAGTTAACCCCACAAAAAGTACCATAATAACTATTATTTAGCACTGTTTTATTCACAGCAGCAAGATTTTGCGATAAATAGCAAGATTGTGTGGTCTTCAGTATGTGCTATGGGGTATAGTCAGAATGTGATGTGGGTAGTGCTGGACTTGCAGCGACAGAATGGTCTGCCATTGTATTACTTGATCTACAGCATTCCAAATCACTGGCATTTCACCTTGCATATACTGTAGCGTCTGTATGAGCAGCATAAAGCAGTGAATAATTTTATCATGCAATAGCCCACGGCAGCATGCATTGTTTTGACATCAGGTGGTGGCAGCTAATCAGAGACATACTAAAGCACTTCAAAGAGGCCACCAGATGTGTCCGTAGGGACAACTTCAACATCAGCTATGTAATCCCCAAATGCTCACGCTCATGCATCAAGGAATGGCGGAAAAAGAGCAGCTTTCACATCTTGCTGGCCACCCTGTAGATGTTGGCAACCCACAAAAAGACTTATGGAGGAGGAAGTGGAGGAGGAGAATGACGATGAGGAGCTACCACTGGTGGAGAAGGAAGAGAAGTCACTTATGCGAGAGAATGAGACATAATGATGATGATGGGGGCTGAGCCAGAAAGAACTTTGTCCTCAGGTATGCTGGCGTACGCTGCCTGTATGCTTGCTTACTTGCGTTCTGCCAGTTTTATCCCTACACAACCTTTCCATTACATATCCACAGTGCACTGCTGCTGCTCCCAAGTAAAAGGGAGAAAATTTCTAGGCTTCTTCAACTTCAGTACACGTTGCTGTTTCTTCTGACTATTGTGTGTGTATCAATATGGACAGGCATACTTTTTGGTTATATAGTTTAAGAAAGTTCCAGCTCACCTCCACAGCTGTGATTCAGTGCACGGAATGGAACAAGGTAAATCCTGCATCAACTGCTGTTTGGGTGGAGGTTTTTTGTCTCTGTTAGTTAATCTGCTACAATATAAAATAAAGCACATTGAAGAATTTACTAAAGTGCTGGATTTTTCATTTTCTGTATAATTTTTGGTTGCTTGTTAAGAACAAACTACTGTTTATCATAATAATTTGTGTGTGTATAAATATGGGCAGGCATTCTGCCCCGCTATAGCATAATGTTTGCTTGGTCTTTCCCATAACAGAGTATGTGTTTAAAAACCGCCTACTCCTAATAAGGACTTCTTCCAAATAACAGCCAGATCCACATGGAACTCAGTGTGAACGTTTTCGGCCAACATAAGGCGTTCATCAGACACTATAATTGAACATAGATAAACATATATTTCAGAATGATACAAGCAATTATCAGATACATGACAAACTGAAATCAAATGGTACTTAGTATAATACAGGCGTCTGTGAACATATGGCACTTAATAAAAGTGTGGAACATGCAAAGAAGTGAAAGACGGGTGATCCGGGAGGGATCTGGTTATATTTTGACCGGAGCATTAGTCCGGATGGTACTGGTACATAAGATGTAAGGAATAGTATATATGGAATAGTATATCCATAAGATATGTTTGAACTCCTCAGAACTTCCTCAAAAACCCTCAAAAATTCCTCAGAATTCCTCAAAGTCCTCTAGATCATTGAATCAGATTAGAAGTATGTTAGCACCGCTATTTGTATATTAAAATCAAAGAAAAGAAAACCCATATGCGGCGTTCTGGTCCATCAAATCTTACCGTGCATATCTTATGTATATACTATTCCATATATACTACTCCTTACATCTTATGTACCAGTACCATCCAGACTAATGCTCCGGTCAAAATATAACCGGAACCCTCCCGGATCTCCCTTCTTTCACTTCTTTGCATGTTCCACACTTTATTAAGTGCCATATGTTCACAGACGCCTGTATTATACGAAGTACCATTTGATTTCAGTTTGTCATGTATCTGATAATTGCTTGTATCATTCTGAAATATATGTTTATCTATGTTCAATTATAGTGTCTGATGAAGGCCTTATGTTGGCCGAAAACGTTCACACTGATTGCCTATAAATAAAAACGCATGATCAGAGTTCCATGTGGATCTGGCTGTTATTTGGAAGAAGTCATTATTTCCGGGGGTGGGAACCCTATAACAGCCAAAAACAAGCAGGGGCCACAAAGCTACTGTTTACTCCTAATAAGGGACAATTTAGGGAAGCTTTCTAATATTAATAAGCATAACACATGCGACAGCACAGTACTTTTCTAGACAGGCTGTTTGTTAACACTGTCAACCATGCATTTACACATAGCTATACATGTCAGTGTCACTCTGACATTATTTGCTATTGCCGTCATTGTGTTAAAGAGCTTAAAGAGGGGGGAAGGGAGGAGTGAGAGCAAAAATTTGCACAAAAAAAAAATAATAATAAAAAAAAAATAAAAAAAAAATATATATAAGCCAATATATAATCTGATTCCTAGGAGACCTCAGAGTATCATATGCCAATTTTCAGGCCAATTAGAACACTTTTGATTCATGTACAATTAATTTGGCCACAAATCACATTTTTATTTTAAATTCGACAACTGTAACATGAAATTAATTTCAAGAAGTTCGCTCATCTCTAATGTACTAGATTAACTTTACTCAGAGAGTTATCACTGTGTGATCTGTGGTGTTGCATAGGACTGCAGAAAACATCTCTCACTTTCCCAGATTCCTCTATATTGCTGGTTATGCAATTGATCATCTTGCTGCCTTCACAACATATCAATTCCAGTTAGAATTTAGGCCATAAATTTCTGATTAGTGGGGGTCATGTTAATCCATGTACATATGGCTGTATCTGTGCATTTTCACTTAAAAAAAGCAAGCTGCAAAGTTTGGCACAGCCATTTTATGGTATGGGCCATTTTGTTTGTGTAAACAAAAAATGGATAACATTATTGTGCATGTGCAGGGATCGCCAGCCATCTTGTCAGTGTATAAGCTTCTGTGTGAAGCTTGTACTTTACTTACTCATGCACAACACAATGTAACTACTGTGCATGAGTCAAAACATAACCTCTGTGCTGTTACTATGCTGGTGATAGTGCACTGTGGGGCACACTATGAATGGTGCTGTGGTGCACTATGGATGGCACAGGACTGGACAACCTCTAAAAAAATATTATCCACTTAGCTTGTACTTAAACCCTGGATTTAACACCATTGATTTGCATGTGGCAAATCTGCAGCATTTATGTCACTTGTGGATGTACCCTATTATTTCCATGTAGCTATAGGGTGGGCCACCAGAATCAGTTCCTCTGGTGGGTCCTACTCTGGCTTGGTGCCGATAATGAATGCTCTAAAAGCTTTGACCTTAAATAAATTTCTAGCAACAATACATATCTTTTACCTTCTTTTGCAGCTCAGATCGGGACCTCCTGATCCTCCCAGACATAATATGTTAAGAGAATGAAGGATTAGGCAAAATCATTTTTTTATCATACTAAGTCCTTTGTTGCAGATAAACCTCCACCAGAGATGACGGCTTAGGGCTCGTTCACATCACCGTTAGGGATTCCGTTCTAACTTTCCGTTATAACTGAAAATAACAGAATCCCTAGGACGGAAATCAAAACGGACACCTTTAAGAGGCATTCCGTTTTGATCCGTCATAATAGAAGCCTATGGGAAAGCATAACGGATCTGTCTGGTTGCCGTTATGCTGGACGGAAAACAAAGTCCCATGAATAATGTAAAAAATGAAAATCAGACATCATATAGTACATGACAACCTCTTTCTAACAAAGCTAGAACCAGCCCTGTACCTCACATGGATCCAGAGATCTCCCCGTTCATTGCACTGCTAGATTTATATCAAGCTGGCAGCTCAAGGGGAGTGTCTTTTCTGCTGCAGCTCAGGAGGCGTGTCTCAGCTCCTCCTATCACAGCTCAGGAGGCAGTTGAAGGATGAAACTGAGCATGTGCGGCCTTCTCAGTGAGCAGGTCAAAGAAATAAGAAATTAAGTTGCACGATACAGATATATTTTACTGAATAACTCAGTAGCTATACAAAATTTTTAATTACATGCAATTACAAAAGTATTCAGATCCAGGTGCTGGTTTGAAAACTGTAGAATATTTTTAGTGGGACAACCCCTTTAAGTATGAAGCATTGTGGATGAAAGAGTAGCTACCAAAGTGCTATACAAGTGGGGTATAGAGATCTTCAGAAATTCATTATATAAAGAAAAATACAGCCACAGAATACATTTTTACAGAGAAAAGAACAATTTTCCTAGAAATGCTATTCATGACCTAATATACAGAAAGATAAACGGGCCACATACATTATCTTGTCACATCAGTCATAGCAATTGGTTTGCTCTCACAGAAAGACCTCCATAAGTTTTAGATAAATCGTCCTTATTTACTGATCTCAGAATATTACTCCGCTAATATGTTTGTTAATAATTTGCTTTATTGCCAATTCTTTCCCACTGTTCCTCATCTGACTAGTCATTTTATTTTCAGTCTAGAAATACTTAAGATACAACTACTGAAGTAATGTTCACATGATAAACCATTAGAGATCAAATCCAGATATTCTGGGTAAACCATGTTAGGCCTCTTTCACACCAGCGCCAGCATGGATCCGGCAGGTGAAGGGTCCGTGTTGCCGCATGAACACATGTGGGGCCGGAGCAGCGCATACACATACACACACATACACAGACACATAAACATACACATACACAGACACTTACCTGTTCCAGCAGCTCCGGACCTGACCAGCGACGAGGAGGACGGTGCGCACAAGTGTAAGCTTACCCACAGCGCCACCTGCTGGAAGGAGGGGAAATTGCAGGGAGACAGATCCGTCATGAACTCCATTGAAAGTCAATGGAGGACGGATCCGTTTAAAATTGTGTCACACCAAACGGATCCGTCCCCATTGACTTGCATTGGGGGTCATGACGGATCCGTCTTGGTGCGGATGCCCAGACCGGAGAGCAAACCGCAGCATGTTGCGATTTTGCTCTCCGGTCTGGAGACGGAACAGAATACTTCTAGGAGCATTCAGTTGTCTTCAGTTCAATTCTGTCCCCATTGACAATGAATGGGGACAAAACTGAAGCATTTTATTCCAGTATTGAGCCCCTATGACGGAGCTCAATACCGGAATATTAAAATGCAAGTGTGAAAGTAGCCTTAGTGTGGAAATAAAATTGTAGATAAGAAGACACTTTGTTAGTTGTATGGAATATATGTTTACTTGTTGCATCTCCTAACATCTACTTCACCTTTGGCTGAAGACTGACTGAAGGTTGAGGCTTAGCGTAACAATCTTTTTGTCCTATTGCAGTCAAGAACAGCAGGGAGGCTCCTGCTGCAGCTACTTGTTTTACAGCTTGTCACAAGGCTATGAGGAGGAGAAGGGACATGGCTGTGCTCGTGGTACACATAGAGAAGATTTATATATTTCTTAGTTTATCTGTAATATGAGACAAATTAGAACCAAGGGAATGGAGGAGACTTGTTTAGTGTCCTGTTAAGCATTTAACAATATTGTATGCTTTGGTAAATGGGTTGTTCCTGGTTTTGTAACACAGCCCCATTCAAAGTAAATATGGTTGAGTTGTAAAGCCAGGCAAAGCCCACTGACAGCAGTGGCACTGTTTCTGGTCCCTTTTCTAACAATATACAGGTCCTTTCTTTATTTCTTTAATGGTGGGACAAGTATTTGAGGCCATTTGGAGGAACAAGATTGTTTTAACACTCTATGGACCAGGAACACTGGTCCAGGAACACTGTTTATTTAGCTCTGCTTTACAGTTGTACAATGGCCTCCTTTTCCTTTTGTAAGATTGGTTTAACACGTACGCTAGGAAGAATGACCCTTTCTATCTGTAAAGCACATAAAAGGGTTTGATTTATTTCACTGTGATATGTTACTAAGTGTGTTCTTTTGGCTTTATTGGTAATAGCAACCGATACTTCAAGCCTTGTGAAAATATAAAAGCCCTATATATCCTGGCTTCTGGCACCAGAATATGATATTAAATCAGAGTGAATAAAATAGTTCTTGGATGCAGAAAAAATACCTGTTTGTAAAATATTTACAACCTTGTATTAAGAGCAAATTTTGCAAGGAGAATAACTTATGTTTAAAGGACATTCACATCTTAGAAACGGATATCGTTAGGATATGCTATAACTTTATGACTGGTGGGAATTTGACCTCTGGGATCCCGCTACAAAACTTCAGCGGATCCACCGCCAGCTAAAGGGCTTATTAAGACCAGCATCTAAAACAATAGTCTTAATAAATGAACCCCAGAATCTCTTTACTAAGTGGATTTTGAGAATTGTAGTAAAACTTGGAGGAAAATCAGTTCAGAAGTATCTTACAGAGCAGCAATTCCCCCCGGAAGCATTTGGGCAACATAATAATGAATATAGTCGTACTACAGTAAGGTCCCTTGCCATAACCAGTCTGTACTTTACCGGTGTTAATCCACACAGCCTTGCAGGTTCTAGAGCTTCTAAAGACGTCTGTTCTCCTTCTTTCAGAAATACTTTAGTGTTAGAGTTTAGAGTTATTCTTTGGCAACCTCACAACCTGAATGATAAGCAAAGTTTTAACCTCTTAGTTGCCTGTACACTTAATTGGACTTACAGGCTACAGGACAAACAAGTATTTAACCGTAAATCACACTAAGTAACAGTAGGTTAAATGCTGTTGCACTAGTTAGCCCTTTGCAGTGCTCCCTTGGGGTACTACACATATTCCACAGCACATTACAGACATTATCATCACTTATTTTCCCCAGTGGAGCTCACAGTCTAAATTACCTATTTGTACAGATGTAGCCAGCATTATTTTGACACCAGCTGTGCCAGGGTGTTGTTACTAATTGTGGCTACATCTGTGTGTCTTTAAAGTGTGACAAAACCCACATAAACACAAGAACATAGTCCATTCAGGTGTTGTCCTTTGTCAGATTTGAACCTAGGACATCAGTGCAGAAGGAACCACTACTAACCACTGAGCCACCTTGCTGCCCATATGATTTGTATGAAGACAACCACTTCTCTAATAGTTGGATACATACAGCTCTAGATTGATCCTGATGTGTAATGTGACATGCACATGGATGGATCTTTATGAACCACTGTAACTTAGTGGCTTTCTAGCTCCCAATCATGGTTCCTGAGAAGGGGAAATTCTTCTATGACATTCATATGTCCTAATAGAGCATATCAAAAGTGTTTGTCATGATGGAGACGACATCCACATGTGGCGGTATGAGTTCCCTAGCTGCACTGCCTCAGAACCGTGCCACATAGTTGTACCCTTAGGCTACCTGCACACATGTGCAGCTTTACAGACAGATTTTCATGCGGATTTCTCTACATTTCCCTATCACATCTGTACAAAAATCTGCATGTATTACTTGTGCATTTTGTAGCGGATTTGCATTGCAAAGGATGAAATTTGCACTAGAAAATACGCACAAACATTTGACATGCTGTAAATTTCAAAATCCACACTACAGATAAATTTCCAAATGGAAAAAATACCAAAGTCTAGTTGAGATTGGCAAACCTCATTAGCTTTGCTGGTACTGTATTATTCAAAGGATTTTCCACACAAAAATCCATGCAGGTAGCCTTAATGAGGTTTTATGTTGTAGATTGAGTGATTTTGACTTTTAGTGGAAAAGAAAACCTGCTTTCTATGCTTTTGATATATGTCATATTTTCTGTGTCATATAGCCACAATGACTACTGGTGTGCACCTACAAAGAGCATATTCTCTAAGATGTATGTCTTAGTTTAAGTACAGTTCCATGCATAAAATTGAAGCAACTCACCAATCCTAATTGGAACAGTCTGTGATCCTGGTGCTTCAGGCTGTGAAAACACAAGTTTCAAAACCAGAGCCTGCATTTAGTTTTTGTGTATAAAAATAAAAGGTGTTATTTTGTGAATATGCAAGTAGAGATGAGCGAGCACTAAAATGCTCGGGTGCTCGTTATTCGAGTCGAACTTTTCCCGATGCTCGGGTGCTCGTTTCGAGTAACGAACCCCATTGAAGTCAATGGGAGACTCGAGCATTTTTTGCAGGGGACCAAAGCTCTGCCTAGGGAAGGCTGGTTGAGAACCTGGACACATCAGAAAATGATGGAAACACCACGGAAATGGACAGGAAACAGCAGGGGCAGCATGCATGGATGCCTCTGAGGCTGCTTAATCCCACCATTACCCCAAATTCTCCTGCAACAGCCTGGTGGTTACCCTCATGGCAATTGTACTCACCCAGACCAAGAAAGGGCGAGGCAAATACCCATCACATGTTAGGGAAGCACCCAACTAGGTGCAACGAAGGTTCATCACCGCCTGCAGGTGACACCACTGCTCATGCTGGCACTGCAGCTGAAATCAAGTTTAGTATCTGTTCTTATCAGTTGCTGTGGCTGTTGGATGTATAGTGGTGAGCATAGCTGCTTCCCAAGCATCTCAAAAATAAATCAGTACAATATCTAATACGTCCCCCTACCCGGGTAAATTGTTTGGAGAGAGGGCCTGTAGGTGGGGGGAAGGAGGTTTCGCTGGAAGAGCCAGAGGAGTGCCCCCTGGGCTAGCGTGTGTGGTGGTGACAACAGCCGGAATGGATTTTGAAAAACTGTTGCATCAACCGGTGTGGTATCGATTCTTCTCAGTTTAATACCGTATATGTCCCCTATCTTGGGACCTTATATTTTATGGATTTTTCGACCACGGAAAACGGAAAAAGAGCTTGCTCTGGCCAGGGGAGTGTCTTTCCTACTGCAGCTAAGGGGACGTGTCCATGCGCTGCCTATCACAGGTCAGGAGGCAATTAAAAGAAGAAACAAAAAAAACATCAGTACAATATCTAAGACGTCCCCTATCCGGGTAAATTGTTTGTAGAGAGGGCCTGTAGGTGGGGGGCAGGCTGGGGGGAAGGAGGTTTCGCTGGAAGAGCCAGAGGAGTGCCCCCTGGCTAGCGTGTGTGGTGGTGACAATAGCCGGGTGTAGTTAGAATGACGACGCAGGACCCCAACTTAAAAATTTAGCATCAACCGGTACAGTCGTAAATTATGAGATTGATCAAGTGTGGTATGTCTTCTATGTATACTACTCAGTTTAATACCGTATATGGCAGCTATCCGGAAAAATAGTTTGTAGAGAGAGAGAGAAAGATAGGACAAAGAAGTAAATTGTTTGGAGAGAGGGCCTGTAGGTGGGGTGACAGGCTGGGGGGAAGGAGGTTTCGCTGGAAGAGCCAGAGGAGTGCCCCCTGGGCTAGCGTGTGTGGTGGTGACAACAGCCGGGTGTAGTTAGAATGACGACGCAGGACCCCAACTTAAAAATGTAGCATCAACCGGTACAATTGTCAATTATGAGCTCGATCAAGTGTGGCATGACTTTTAAATGGATATTGCATGTGGTCACGTACTCCCTGGAACCCCATAGTCACCCCTTCCCTGATGTGCTAGCCCAGAACATTCTCTGCCCCAATTCGCAAGACCTTTTGCTGTTTCCGTGTGCTGACAGTGGGGATTTACCAGTGTTGTCTGAGGAGGTGGTGGACAATGGCGAGACACAGGTGTCGGGGGGTGAGGTAGTTGTATGGGAAGCAAGTTACAGTGGGGACTCCTTGGGGGGACTTTCTCATGATGGGACAGATTCAACTTTGGTGGATCAGGCACAGGAACAGATCAATTTTTTTTGTGTGTTTATTTAACTTTTATTTATCAAAAATAACCAGAGATATTTATTCGTTATCTTCTCTGCGCAGTCTGGCGTTGGGGTTCGTCACCTTGATGGCGAGCTGTGCCGCTCTCTCCACAATGGTCTTTAGGTTCTTAGATGGAGACGTTGTCGGCGATTTCAGCACAGAAGGACTTGTTGCTTATCAACAGAACCTGGACCTCCTTGACATTGTGAACCAGGAATTTGCGGGTGGACCAGGAATTTGCGGAACCCTGTTGGCAGCAAGCATTTGTTTGGTCTTCTACTTGCTACCGTATCCAATGTTGGGCAATATAGATACGCAGGTAATATTATTTTTCACACCTATCCCAAAAATAAAATTTACACAGTTTGCGCAAATAAAACTGGAAACTGGAACTGGAGAGAGGGCCATGTAGGTGGACCTCCGGAAAAATTGTTTGGAGAGAGGGCCTGTAGGTGGACCTCCGGAAAAATTGTTTGGACAGAGGGCCTGTAGGTGGAACTCCGGAAAAATTGTTTGGAGAGAGGGCTTGTAGGTGGACCTCCGGAAAAATTGTTTGGAGAGAGGGCCTGTAGGTGGACCTCCGGAAAAATTGTTTGGAGAGAGGGCCTGTAGGTGGACCTCCGGAAAAATTGTTTGGACAGAGGGCCTGTAGGTGGAACTCCGGAAAAATTGTTTGGAGAGAGGGCTTGTAGGTGGACCTCCGGAAAAATTGTTTGGAGAGAGGGCCTGTAGGTGGACCTCCGGAAAAATTGTTTGGAGAGAGGGCCTGTAGGTGGACCTCCGGAAAAATTGTTTGGCGAGAGGGCCTGTAGGTGGACCTCCGGAAAAATTGTTTGGACAGAGGGCCTGTAGGTGGACCTCCGGAAAAATTGTTTGGATAGAGGGCCTGTAGGAGGACCTCCGGAAAAATTGTTTGGACAGAGGGCCTGTAGGTGGACCTCTGGAAAAATTGTTTGAATAGAGGGCCTATAGGGGGCCCTCCTGAAAAATTGTGCTAAAAGAGTGCCAGTTGGACCTCTAAAAAATGGTGTTTTTTGGGTCAGCGTTAGGCAAAGACGATATGGAGGAG
Source organism: Rhinella marina (assembly GCA_900303285.1). NCBI lineage: Eukaryota > Metazoa > Chordata > Amphibia > Anura > Bufonidae > Rhinella > Rhinella marina. The sequence goes on along the minus strand of ONZH01024041.1, from coordinate 25,052 downwards.
GAGGAGGAGTAGAAGGAGTAGCGAAGAGGAATCGGATACATAAGTAATGTTAATCTTTAACTGCATTCCCCCGGAGGAGATTTGAATTCCGGTGAAATCCAGGCTTTGTTCATTTTAATAAGCGTCAGCCTGTCAGCGCTGTCAGTTGACAGGCGTGTACGCTTATCGGTGATGACGCCACCAGCTGCACTGAATACCCGCTCTGACAGCACGCTAGCGGCAGGGCAGGCCAGCACCTCCAAGGCGTACAGCGCCAGTTCAGGCCACGTGTCCAGCTTTGAAACCCAGTAGTTGTATGGAGCAGAGTGATCGCTATGGACGTTGGTATGGTCAGCTAGGTACTCCGTCACCATCTTCCTGTACAGCTCCCCCCTACTCTGCCTAGACTGGGGACAGGTGACAGTGTCTTGCTGGGGTGACATAAAAGTGGCAAAGGCCATGGAGAGCGTTCCCCTGCCAGTGCTGGACAAGCTGCCTGCTCGCTTCCTCTCCCCCGCTACGTGGCCCACAGAACCATGCCCTCTGCCGCTAGCGGCGTCAGATGGGAAGGATTGTTTCAGCTTGTGCACCAGGGCCTGTTGATATCTATTCACTCTCATACTCCTTTCCTCTGCAGGGATGAGAGTGGAAAGGTTCTGCTTGTACCGTGGGTCCAGGAGAGTGAACACCCAGTAATCGGTGTTTGAAAAAATTCTTCTAACGTGAGGGTCACGGGATAGGCAGCCTAACATGAAGTCTGCCATGTGCGCCAGAGTCCCAACACGCAAGAATTCCCTCTCCTCACTGGCCTGACTCTCCATTTCCTCCTCCTCCTCCTCCAAGTCCTCCTCTTCAGCCCATACACGCTCAAGAGTTAAGGACTGAGCACTGGTACCCTCTACTGTCTCGCCGACATTCTCCTCCTCTTCCTCCTCATCCTCATCCCCCTCCTCCGATACGCGCTGAGAAACAGACCGGAGGGTGCTCTGGCTATCAAGCGACGTATCTTCCTCCACCGTCTCTTGTGACAAGCGCAAAGCATCCGACTTGATGCTGAGCAGTGAGTTTTTCAACAGGCAAAGCAGCGGGATGGTGAGGCTGATAATGGCGGCATCGCCGCTGACCATCTGTGTTGACTCCTCAAAGTTGCTCAACACCTGGCAGATATCAGACATCCACGTCCACTCCTCATTGTAGACTTGAGGAATCTGAGTGACCTGACTACCAGTTCTGGTGGAAGTTGACATCTGGCAGTCTACAATCGCTGTGCGCTGCTGGTAAACTCTGGATAACATGTTTAATGTGGAATTCCATCTCGTGGGCACATCGCACAACAGTCGGTGAGCGGGCAGTTGTAGGCGGCGCTGCGCTGCCCTGAGAGTGGCAGCATCTGTGGTCGACTTGCGGAAATGCGCACAGATGCGGCGCACCTTGGTGAGCAAATCAGACAGATTGGGGTATGTCTTGAGGAACCGCTGAACTATGAGATTGAACACGTTGGCCAGGCATGGCACATGTGTCAGTCTGCCTAGTTGCAGAGCCGCCACCAGGTTACGCCCGTTGTCACACACAACCATGCCTGGCTTGAGGTTCAGCGGTGCCAGCCACACATCGGTCTGCGCCGTGATGCCCTGTAACAGCTCTTGGGCGGTGTGCCTTTTGTCACCTAAGCTCAGCAGTTTGAGCACCGCCTGCTGGCGCTTACCCACGGCACTGCTGCTGTTCCTAGAGCTACCGACTGAAGGCGCCGTGCCCACGGATGGTAATTCGGTGGAGGAGGAGGAGGCATAGTACATCTGAGAGACTGTGACCGAGGTAGGCCCCGCAATCCTCGGTATGGGCAGTACATGAGCGGCCCCAGGGTCATTCTCGGTCCCAGCCTCCACCAAGTTAACCCAATGTGCCGTCAGTGAGATATAGTGTCCCTGCCCGGCAGCACTTGTCCATGTGTCCATGGTTAGGTGGACCTTCTCAGAAACAGCGTTGGTCAGGGCACGGATGATGTTCTGTGACACGTGCTGGTGTAGGGCTGGACGGCACATCGGGAAAAATAGTGGCGGCTGGGGACAGAATACCGAGGGGCAGCCACCGCCATGAGATTTCGAAAGGCCTCGGTCTCTACCAGCCTATAGGGCAGCATCTCAAGGCTAAGCAATTTGGAGATGTGGACGTTGAGGGCTTGGGCATGTGGGTGGGTGGAACTGTATTTCCTCTTGCGCTCCAGCGTCTGCTGTAAAGACAGCTGAACGCTGCGCTGGGACACGTTGGTGGACACTGTGGAGGATCGTGGATGCGAAGGTGTGGTTTTCCGGCGGGAGGCGCTCGTGCCGGGGTCCTGGGCAGGGGGTTGACTAGCAGAGGCAGTGAGTGACGCAGGGGGTTGACTAGCAGAGGCAGCGAGTGACACAGGGGAAGGAGCAGTGGTGTGACCCGCAGGAGGTGGTGAACGGACTTGGTTCCATTGAGTGGGGTGTTTAGCACTCATATGTCTGCGCATGCTGGTGGTGGTTAGGCTAGTAGTGGTGGCACCCCTGCTGATCCTGGTGTGGCACAGGTTGCACACCACAGTCCGTCGGTCATCCTCACTTTCTTTAAAGAACCTCCAGACTTGCGAACATCTAGGCCTCGCCACGGGAGCTTCACTACGTGAAACAGTTGCTGCTGATGCACCAGCTCTGGCCCTGCTTCTCCCTCTGGCCACACCACTGCCTCTTACAACCTGTTCTGGTGCAGCACTCGCCTCCGCCTCAGAAGCACTGTCTTCACTCGGCATATCAACCCAGCTTGGGTCAGTCACCTCGTCATCCTCCGATTCCTCAGTCTGCTCCCCCCTCGGAATTCCTCCCCTTACAACAACTTCACCACTGTCTGACAACCGTGTCTCCTCATCGTCCGACACCTCTTTACAAACTTCTTCCACTAACTCAACATTGTCATCATAATCATCATCACCCATAGACTGCGACAGTTGGAACACTTGGGGATCGGGAAAGAGGTCAGCAGCAACCTGAGAAGTGGTTTGTGACTCTGGGAAGGGTCCAGAAAACAGTTCCTGAGAGTATGCCGGCTCGCATTCCAAATTTTCCTGGGAGGGGGCAGACTGGGGGGAAAGAGGTTGAGGTGGAGGAGCCAGAGGAGTGCTCCCTTGGGTAACGTGGGTGGACTGCATGGAAGACTGACTGGCGGACAAATTACTTGAAGCATTATCCGCAATCCACGAGATCAGCTGTTCGCACTGTTGTGGTTTCAACAGTCCTCTACCACGTGTCCCTGTAAGTTGAGACATGAAGCTAGGGAGTGTAGCTCTGCGGCGTTCCACATCTCCCTCATCAGCAGGTACTGTCTCACCCTGCCCAGGACCATGGTCTCTGCCCCCTGCAGTAATTGAATGCCCACGCACACGCCCTCGTCCTCGACCCTTAGCCCTGGGGTTCCACATTTTCTGTATATAATTGTATTCTATAAAAAAAATAAAATAAATGGGCCTGGTGTACTGAAACCCACAAACTTGTTCAGTCTGGTTTAATTTTGTGACGTACAGAAAGTGTCACCTGGACAGTATATACGGTTTGGAGTGAGTGTGCTGAACTGTGACACACAGAAAGGTTACACGCAGCTGTGTGAAATGGATTTGTATCACTCAGCTAAAACAACAAAAAAAAAATTTTTTTTTCTATTTTTCTTTTAGTTTTGTTTTTTTGGGAACGTGACGTGCAGAAACTATCGTACAGCTGACTGACACCCTAATGACGGTGGCTATTTATACTGCGACCCAGACAAATGTCGCACAGAGATTTTTAGGATCAAGCTATATATACGTGACAGGTAGCAAGTGACTTGGTTGTATTTTGTGACGTACAGAAAGTGTCACCTGGACAGTATATACGGTTTGGAGTGAGTGTGCTGAACTGTGACACACAGAAAGGTTACACGCAGCTGTGTGAAATGGATTTGTATCACTCAGCTAAAACAACAAAAAAAAATATTTTTTTTCTATTTTTTTTTTTTGTATTTTTGTTTTTTGGGAACGTGACGTGCAGAAACTATCGTAGAGCTGACTGACACCCTACTGACGGTAGCTATTTAGACTGCGACCCAGACAAATGTCGCACAGAGATTTTTGGGATCAAGCCATACACGTGACAGGCAGCAAATGACTTGGTTGTATTCGGTGACATACAGAAAGTGTCACCTGGACAGAAAATAGTGAGTGTACTGAACTGTGACACACAGAATGGTTCCACACTGCTGTGTGCAATGGATTTGTATCACTGAGATATAACATAAAAAATAAAAGGGGGTTATACATGGCGATAGCTGCACTACTAGTGCCAGCCAGCCAAGTGACAAAAAAAAAATGTCTTCTAGCCCTTAGAAGGGCTGTTGGGTTCTTTGTGGGTGATCCCTGCCTAACAGACAACTAAATGCAGGCCCTAACACTGTCCCTGAAAGGCAGCAGCTCTATCCCTAACGACATCCAGACGGCATCTGAGCCGAGCACCGCGGCCAGTCGGTAGTATATTCCAGGGTCACCTGATCAGGCCAGCCAACCCCTGCTATCGACATGTAAGGGCCCCACGTGATGCTGGGTGGTACGCAGAGTCTCCTGGCTTGTGATTGGCTGTGTTTTTGGGCGCCAAAAAAGCACGATGCGGAAGTTGCCATTTCCTCGAGCATGGCGAGATACTCGTCCGAGCAGCGAGCACTTACGAGTACCCTAATGCTCGAACGAGCACCAAGCTCGGACGAGCATGCTCGCTCATCTCTATATGCAAGCCATCAAACTGCTTTACAAATCATTGCTTAAAAATATAGTACTAATGGATTAATGTAAATGGCTGTCTGTATGGAAACTGGAAAGGATGTGGAGCGAAATCCTATACTGCTGGTAGAAAAAATGGTCCCTTAATGCAATTTAATCAACACTCTATTCAACATTTGCCTAATGGAGATGAAAAGGGTCATAATAAAATAAATTTATATTGAGGTTTTGAATTCTTTGCAAGTTGGCTTTGTGTCAATTTCATTTTGACCCGTTTTTTGTCTTTGGGGGAGATATATCAATGGGACTGTGCCTAGAAAGTGTCTTGACTTACACCAGAGTATGTGAAGTGTTTGTACCACGCAAGGTTTTTTTTCTACAAATTATGCTCCAACTTTTTTGTCTAGTCCAGTTTTGCACCTTGTTTTGTGGCAGTCTTAGGGCTTGTTCACACATCAGTTATTTGATGAGTTATTTCCATCAGTTATTGTGAGCCAAAACCAAGAGTGGAGCCTCCACAGAAATCAGTTATAATGAAAAGATCTGCACCTGTTCTGTGTTTTTGACCCACACCTGGTTTTGGCTCACAATAACTGGTGGAAATAACTGATCAAATAACTGATGTGTGAAAAAGCCCTTAGACATTTTTGAGTGTATATTTTAGATTAAAACTATACCATCTTCAAGGTGGTATGAAAAGTGATGTCACATTCTGATAGTATAAAGCCATATGGCTCATTTTGTCACAAATAGGGATTTTTGTGGTTCATTGTGTCACATCTTCCCTTCCCCGCTCTTCAGCTTCACAGATTTAGACACATTTAACAAACCAAATAATAAATTTGACGCAAACTAAAAATGCCACAGGTAAAATATTAATTAAAAAAAAAAACTACAGCTGTTGTAATATATCTACCTGTGTTGGATAGGAATTGTTGGATTGGACTATGTCCACTAATTCCATTGTGTATGTTTGTGTTTAAATTAAAATTTTTAAAATGTGAAAAATAAATACCTTACCTTCACATATTGGGGGACATTTATTAAGGCTGGCATTTTCCACACCGATCTTAAGTCTCTTTGAGCTGCTGGGGGAAGCGACAAAGTTATTTAGAAGGACAGGCCTCTACATAGGTTTGGCACTTCCTCCAGCGGGCCGCACGATAATCAAATCCCATAAGTAGAACATTATAAATGAGCTGGGCCTGCCAGCTTTGGAAAAGTGTCATGAATGGGGAAAAGTTGCAGATTCTGAATGTCACTATTGTAGTGTATAACTGTTAATAAATGTCCCCCTCTGTTCATATTTTATTCAAACACTTTAGCTGCTGAATGTAGTAATGAAATAGTAGAAACATTAGCTGTTAAGCAGAGTTCACACTTCAGTTATTTGGTCAGTTATTTCCATCAGTTATTGTGAGCCAAAACCAGTAGTATAAAGTAGAAAGATCTGCACCTGTTCTATGTTTTTGACCCAAATCTGGATTCACAATAACGGATGGAAATAACTGACCAAATAACTCACAATAACAGATGGAAATAACTGACCAAATAACTGAAGTGGGAATTTGGCCTTGGGGCTCATGCACACAAGCGTGTGTGAATCCGAGCCTATATTGTGGACCGCGTGAATGAGTCCGAATCCATAAACGGTGTGCACTCGGCTAGCATGGGGCACACAGGTTCATGTGCATGAGCCCTTATTCTGCTACACTGAAAACAAAATTGATCCAAATGTGAAACACTTTCCAATTCCAATTTCCAATTTTAGGCATAAAAGAGTGTGCAGCTAAAACATCAATTTAACTGTGAACAGACTCGCTTTAAAATCCTACATTAATAAGATGACAGTTTCAGTTTGTGCATTGTGCAGAGGTCAAGTTATTACCATGTTTATTTTGTGTTTATTGCAATATCTTTTTTCTACCCATGCAAACCATTGTAATGACTGCATACCACTAATACTTTCTGATTAGAAATACTAATTAGTGATTCTAATTTAAATATTGTTTTCTTGGTTTCTAAAGTTGTGTGAAAAAACATTTACTCCTTTCCTGTTGCCCTCTAGTATTGCCTATGTGTCAGACTGATTGATTTCTGATTTTTGAAATAAGTTATTTTAACAACCACATCATGTGAATTTATATATATATATATATATATATATATATATGTACATATGTATATAGTTTTGTGACTTCTCGAGTAAGTTCCCAGGCCAGCCTTTGGAAATAATAGCTGTCTATAGTTTTCATAGATTTTAATATTTTACAGACTGTTATATCAAATTAACTTTTATTAACATATTAATTTAATTGATTAATTTGTCTCATTAGCATTAACTTTTATAATATAACTGAATTTATGAATTTTATTAATTAATTTGTATCAATGTGTTATTTTATTTTATAAACAACTTTTTTTTCTCATCTCGTTAAAAATTTTCTGGTATTAACTTTTATACGCTTAATAGAATTTATGGATTTTGTTATTTAATTTTTATTAACATATTAGTTTATTTTATCTCTTCTCTCTTTTCACCTCTTCTAGAGTTTCCTTTTGAAGGTAGCATATTATTCTTTTAAAGATTTGTGAAGATTTCTTCATTCTCACGGTAAGTTTTATTGACAACTCCTTGTCTAAGATGATTTTCATGTCAGGTTTTTTCCAGCATTTAACATTTATACATGTTGAGTACATCAAACAGAAGCCTCCAGCAGATGTCAAACATATATGTTAAATGTGGGACAAAACATTGATTTAAACAATATCCGGTAACGTTTGTGCAGTTGATCTATTGAGTAACTTAGGGGGTCAGCTACTTTTTCACATATGTGATGTGGCAGGTTAAACATTTTGGGGAATATTTATTATGAAATATGCCACTTGATGTTGGATTAATGTCAGAGATTTTGTCGCAATGGTTTTTTGCAGCAAAATCTGTGCCTTTTTGCCGCTCGCACCACTTTTCCCAAGAAAAGGGGGCATGGAATGGGTGGGGAAAAGGGTGAGCCAGCATGCCTGTCTCATTTCTAATTTTCTGGCTGGAAAAATTACTTAAATCTACACCAATAAGGGAGCTGGCTTAGATTCTGCATGGCCTGCTGGAGGTAGCGCCAAAGTTAGGTAGAGACCTGCGTTTCGACATAACTTTGGCGCATCCACCGGCAGCGCAGTGAGGCTAAGACCAGTGTCTAACTTGCCATTCCTAATAAATGTCCCCTTTGTACATAACGTAAATAAGTTCAATAATAATTCACAGTGTGTAATGTGTTAAGTCAAGCTGTTTCTTCTAATGTTTAGTAGACATATGTTCGGGAAAGATGGTTCATTTCCATGTTTCTGCTTCTCTCATTGTGGAGAAGACAATACTTTACCCTATAGTGCTTCACTATAGGGATTACTCATTGTGCTATGTTCATCTGTCTTATCAGTTTTGTACAGACTCACAAAATCTTGGTATTCCCGTTTTCTTGATTAAAGAATACTAGTTAAAAACTAGTGGGATTTCTACTCCGTAATGAAAACTTTATGAATAGGTGCTTTTATAATTATCAACATCCACATAAGAACAAAGCTCTTTACATTAGACGGGCTGTCTATTCACAGTGAATGAAGAAGGGTAACCTATTATTTATGGCAGTGTTGCCTATCAATTTATTAGAAGCCAATTTCTCAGAAGCACATGTCAGGTCTCATGAATCATAGCCGCAGAGCCTCAGTTATGTTATTAGTTCTTAGTAAATGGAGTGGGCGCATACTGATAGAGCCCACCAAATGAATGCTTTTACATTAGGCAACTGACTCCAAAGAGATATTCATTCATTTTTATTTTCCAATTTGCATACATTTTATGTTTTATCATTCTTTGTATTTTATTTGATACAGATATGTTATTATTTGATATTTGTATTGTTATATGCTGTGTATAGTTATTCATGTACATGGCTCTTGTATAAGACATTACAAGCCACAATTGCAGTATATCAGAAAATATGGGGAGATATATTGTTCATTATTACTATGGAGCATCAAATCAGATTTCATCTACCCCTCTAACATCATGAGAATCAGGTGACATTACCATTCGTGTTGTCCTGTTATAAGAAGTCTTCCTAACCTGATAGTATGGTCATGAATGATCATTAGATTGCTAGCCAACATGGGGCGCTGCAGATAATTATTTTATTTAAAAAAAAAATATTTAATCTATTTTTAACATGTCAAATGAAATATGATATGGACAGTTCTGAATATCTGTAAGATCATTAGTTCTTACAATTAAAAGAGAAAAGGTAAACTAAACTTATGTTTAGATGCCCTACCTTGCAACTAGAGATTTCTCAAAATTTGTTTTGGGTCCAATAAGTATGAATCAGTGATCAGATTAAATTCATTCAAAATAAATTTGACCCATATCAAAAATGCCCCAATTGCACTGAAAAGTCATATATGACACTCTGGGGTCTTTTAGGACTGTATACAACTCCTGTCGGGCTCTTTAATGCCAAGACCGCATTAGTAATGTCAAAGTGACATATAAGGCAATGGATAAACGCATGGTAGATGGAGGTAACAACTGTCTGTTTAAATACACAAGGCACTGTCACATTTTTTAATTTCAATTCCTTCCTCTTTTTTTTTCTGCTGAACTGTAAAATGGTGTCTGTAATTTGGATTGATTCATCTGAAACAAACCACAAATGTTTCAAATTTTCTATGATCCAAATTTGTGGAAATTCGTAAGGAATTTGATTTGCTTAAAAGTGATTCCTTCTTCTCCACTTATAACATCTCTGAATACGTTTGCAGTGTAAATCAAATATCATTGTCACATAAGCTTCATTACTTTATTTGCTTTGTTGCTTGTATTGCAAACCATACACAAAATGAGTAACCTGTTTTTCACATGATGATAACAATTTGGTTCAAATAATAATATAGAAGTACAAGTGGGCTGTATAATAGATTCATGTTAATATAATTGATCTAATTTTCGTTTTTGATAATTACATTTTATTTAATTTATGTTTAATGATCACATTCATTTTCTTGGAACGATTTACTTACAGTGAAGCTTATTAATACAAATGACATTTTGTAAGGCTGTTAAGAAATAATTGAACCCCAAAGGTGTAGTTTAAAGATTGTTTGGGCGGAAAAGCAAATTTCCACAGGTGTGTTTCGTTTATTAGTCATATTATAAAACAATAAAACATTTTATATAAATGGCTTCTATCATCGGAAAATAGAATAATAAATGCTAGACGTTTGAACATCAGGCATTTCAATATTTCTGGCTGTTATATGCAGATAATGCAAAGTAGGTTTTTCATTGCTACTAATTATAATTTTGTAAAATTATCCTTCTATAAACACTTATCCCTGTTTATGACAGAAATAGATGAAGGAACTGTGGAAATGAAAATGGGAACTTGTTGTTTGTGATTTCCAAACATTGTTTTATGAGCAGAAAAAAAATCCTATAGTGTAGGAATTGAATTGAACCTTCTCACTAGAGATGGGCAAAGTTTTCATAACTTCAATTTGGTTGGTTCATCGAATTAAAAAAAAAATCTCTTCATTGCAAATTAAATTGCCACAAACTGTGTTAAATCAGGTCTATCCCGGCCTGCAGTTAAACTTCAGGGAGAATGTATCCTGGTGTACATCACTGTGCAGCAACATGCATAGCTAGTCCTTTCTGGTAGAGAAACAGGTGCATCTGAACGACAGGCAGGTCACATATATGGCCGTGTGCATTATTGTGCAGGCCACTAACATTTCTAGCTAACCCCTAGCTGAACAACATCAACAAATAAAACAAACAACATCCTTTAGTAAAGCAAAAAAATAAAAAATAAAATGCTGTGCGTCCTGCAGGTATCCCAATGATTCATTAGTTGAACAAAATGAGGACATGGTGGCAGCGCCAATAAAGTAGTGGAGAAAAAAAAGTTTTTTTAATCCATGTTGTAGCAGGGCAAGCATATGCCTTTGAATCCCATGTTAGCTGTAGAAAGATTGTGCGTCACTGTTGGGCTTAGTTCACACTTCACTTATTTGGTCAGTTATTCTTATCAGTTATTGTCTCCCCAAAGCAGGTGTGGGTCAAATCCACAAAACAGCTGAAGATCTATTCATCATGCCTAATCCGAGAGTAAGCTTGGCTCCTGAATTTGCTGCGCAATAAATGGTGGAAATAACTGACCAAATAACAAAAGTGTAAACTCAGTAGGTCAATGTTAGCGTCAATTCTAATTTATTTGCTTTAACTTAACCGTGCAGTAGCCCAAGATACAAGTAGTGGCCCCATAAGGAAACCATACTGTGTTCACATCACTGTTTATTTTTCTGTTCTTTTGATCGATCAGAGGAAATAGCCATCCTGTAGTTTGAGTATCCGCCTTTAAACCATCAGTATTTAGTCAGCATTTGATCAGTATTGGTAAAGCAAAAATAGGAGTGGGTCCAAAACAGAGATGACATTTAATGGAAATATTTGTATATCTTCTGTGTTTTCGACCCATTCCTGCTTTTGGCTTCCAAATCATAATCAAATCCTGATGCAAAATACTGACCATGTGATGGAGGCCTTACGGATGCTCAAATGACAAGATGCTTTTTTGTTATTTTTCTGTTCTTCTGGAGGATCAGAAGAACAGAAAAATAAATGGTGAACAACATGGCCAAACAGGGATATTAGTGGCCCCAGAACAGACTGGGGAGGGTGGCAACAGCATAAAGAGTCACAATAGTGTCTCAGTAACAGAGTAGGGAGGAGGGAGGCAACAGCAGTAGCAGTAACAGCACAAGATGGTGGCAGATCATAGTAGGAGCATATGTCAGTAGAGGCAGCAGGCGTGTGGCATCAGGCGGGTGGTAGTATCAGAATAGTGGCAGCTGCACATGGGCAGGCGTAACGGGCTATTTGACACAATGTTATGGTGTGGAGGTACACTACAGTCCAATCATTACTGCCAAAATAATCTAGTCTGTTGTATCAGGTAACAGTGTCTGGAAATCCTGGATTATCCAGGCCTGATTCATCTTTATAAAGGTTAGTCTATTAACATATTTTATTGAAAGATGAGATCTCTTTGGGGTAACCATGACACCTGCCTCACTAAACACTCACTCTGATGCCACACTACTGGCCAGGCAGGAAAGCTTGCCCAGGGCAAACTTGGCCAGTTGCAGCCACAATTCAAGTTTGGCTGCCCAGTAGTCCAGGGGATCTTGGATCTGGGGTGGCAGGGTACAGTCCAAGTACGCCACCACCCGCTGGTTCAGGTTCTACTCCAGGTACTGCTGCTGGGTGGTTTCTTCAGTAGGGAGGTGTAGGAAAGTGCTCATTAGAGACTCAAGATTTAAGTTGCTGATGATGGAGCTGGTGCTGATCCTGCCTCCCACCCTCCAGCAGTCATGGCAGTGGAACGTGAGCTCAGAGGGTTAGACCTTCGTGAGGATGGTGCGATGGCTGATCAACCGAATACAAAGGATGTCTCAATAGTAGTTGAGTTTTTCATCCCTCTCAAAAGGCCCCCATTTTGGACCAGTGGCGAGTGTCTAGCATTGTGGAGAGCCAGTAGTCATCCCTCTGCTGAATGCTGATAATACAGCTGTCACTACACAAGCAACTCAGCATACATCTGGCTATTTGCAAAAAGGACTCAGAGGGACTCCCTGTATCTATCTCCACTGCATACATCCACTGTCTGTCTGAGTCATCTGTGTCATCTTCATTGCCCTCTTGCTCCTCCTGCTCATCTCCTGTTGCCTTGGTAGATAAAACACCTAGTTCTGAATAGAATTCCTGGGCGTTTATATCATCCTCCTGTGCCAGTTCAGCTTCAATAGGGCTCAAGTGGCCATGAGATGTAGGCGCCATGTCTCACCAGTCAGATTTATCAGCATCTCCTCCAGGATGTGAAGGAGTGGAATGACCTAATTCATCATGTATTCCTGGCAAATGACAAAGGTATCATGCATGAGCTGCCACTCTCTAACATCAAAGTTACACTGGCGAGGAGTAGTCCTCTCCATCTCCATCAAACACTATGGCTATGTCTCTGACCTCTCACAACACATGCTTTCACCCAGCTGTCATCATTTTTAGTTGCACGCCTAAGGGTGGAGTGGACCTCTTCTCAAATCTGTGCTGGCCTGTAGCTGCTGACTTTCTAAGCTCCTCCTTGCTGAAAAGCGGAGCAGAGTCAGCAGAAGGAGAAGGAAAAAAAAAAAGAGGTAATTGCAAGACAGGTGAGGGCACAGAGGTTGTTTCCTGGGCCATGCCAACTAACTGTGGTGTCAGAGGAACCCACCAATTCCTGGCTGTGTGTAACTGTTGTCACTGGAAATAATGTTGAAGAGGCGGTCAACCATTTCAGTACAGCTGGATAGTTGGTCAAAACATGACCAGAGGATGACAGTGGCAGCTCTGACCTGTTGCTGCAGCTGCTGCTAACACCATCCCTTATTCTTCTGCTATTTGTGTCAGCTAAAGCAACATTTTTGCCACTGCCTGTTCCTTTTTAGGGTCCAAGCGACTGTTGCCCATAGCGTACAATGACCAAATCAGTAATGTAACAGATTAAGTAGGAATGGCACAGCAGGTGGACTAAAAAAATGCACCTATATTTTAGACCAGCTGTTGACAATGAGTCTGATGCACAGTAAATCTATGTATAACAGAACAGATTAAATATTAATGGCGCAGCAGATGACCTAGGTAAATGCGCCTATTAATTAGACCGCCTGTTGACAATGAGTCTGATACACACCAAGTCTATGTATAACTGAATAGATTAATTATTAAAGTCACAGCAAATGAACTAGGTAAATGCTCTTCTAATTAGACTGCCTGTTGTCAATGAGTTTGATGCACAGTAAGTTTATATATAACTGAACAGATTACGTATAAATGACGCAGCAAATGAACTAGGTAAACACAGTTATGTATTAGACTGCTTGTTGATACTGATCTGAAGCACAGTAATTCTATGTATAACAGAACACATTAAGTATGAATGGCGCAGCAGATGAACAAGATGCACAGGGCAATTACACTGACTGCACTGTCCCTGCAGTCTCCTTATGCTCTCCTTATGCTCTCCCTATGCTCTCCCTACACTGTCTAAAAACTCTCCCTATGATCTGCTTACACTGTCCTTGCACTGTACCTGCACCTGCACTCTTTCTATCCAATATTTACAATTAAAAGCTTTGTTAACCACTGTTGCTAGCACTTGGCACATATGTCCCTTACAGTAAAATGGCTGGAGTGAGGCTTTTATAGGGCTGTGACATCACAGGGGATGGATATCTGCTGATTGGCTGGCTGCACAGCATTATGGGTCATATCACTTGTATCCCCCATTTTAGGAAAAAAAAAAGATTTGTCACTATGAAGCGTGAGGAGATTCAGATTCATGGCGAATCGAAGTTGGTCTGAAATTTGAATATAATTCAATTAGTTTCACTTTTATTCACTCAACACTACTTATCAGCACACCATTTCTCTAGTGATATATTCCATTCTTTCTGTGCTATCACAAAGCATCAGAATGCAGTTGCAAAACCATTGTTTATTCCCTAAAATTAAAATATTGCACACCTTTCAGAAAGCATCACACAATATATCATTAAAACTAAACTGATTTTGGCAGCAATGAAATCAGTGCTCTATATAAACATTGAATGAGTTTTTACTATAGAGATTGATGAATACAATAAAGATTACAAAGCTTGATTCAAACTACAAATGAATATGTACTGTTCAGTAACCCCTAAATCAGCTGCATCCAAAATTGGACATAATTAAGCTTTTTGCTTTATGTAAACCATAATTTTAGATGGCATACTTGTTCTCATTCAGTAGTCTCAGTACTGTATGTTCATCTCATTGTTGAGTGAGTTGGAGCTACTGATAAAAGGCATTCAAAGCTACACATGACCAAATCAGGTTTCCAGATCATTTTTTATTACATGAGTTGATTTTAATGAATTGATTAGTCAGGAACCTGGTGTCAAAGGGCACAGCCAGCACATTGATGGCACAGGCTGAAAGATCTGTTAGCTGTGTTCTAAACGCCAGCTAAAACTGCTCACACTGGCTACTATAGGTAGGTTTATTTTAATACAGCACTCTAAGAATCCCTTTATGTAAAAAGTAAAAAAAAAACATCATATACTGGTCAAACTCACAGAGGATTTATAGCCTGTGCCACAAATCAACCAAAACCTGCTTCAGACATCCTGACAATCCTACTACAGCTTACCTACATCTGGCATCTGACACTGCAACCACTGACCGGCTGCACCTAGTAACTGAGCCTCCATTAACAGCAACCTGAATGAAAACGCTACTCTCTGCAAAACATGATAGGCATAATAAGAGACATTGAATGAGAGATCACGGAAGTTGGGGAATGGACCTCCCTATTGGATGATAAAATGGTTCACCAAGTTCCGTAATACACCCAAAAACTAAAGACCTAGAGCCTCCTTTCAGGCCAAGCCCCCAACTCGCCTAAACAATATGCAAGAAAGAAATCTGTTGTCAGTAGCAGAGCCACCATCTTTGTGCATCCATCAAAAATACTATACTGTTATACTGTAATTCTGTCCTTATAATCAGACCTCAAAAGTTTTGTTAGGGCGCATGGTGCCGAAAACAGGAATGCATGCAGAAATTAAAAAAAAAAAAATTGTTTTTGCCAAAAATATGAAAGGAAGTGTAGAGCACAAATATGTTCAAGTGATTATTATATAAAACCCTTTATGCAAATGGTGCATTGGTATTATTTAATGTAATGGCACTATACAGTACCCTTATAATAATAACACACAGCTCTCCCAAATAGCACCACCATAAGGTGCACAAATTTGTCTAATATGATATTTTGCCCATATGTTAGTGTCGCATAAGAGTTCTTACATGGCCATACACTACACTGATAACCTTGAAATGCAACATCCATTTTCTGAAGCCTACTTTTTAGCACCTCAGTAGTGTTGAGCGAGCATGCTCGGCCGAACTCGCTGTTCCACTCTGGTCCGCTCACACGTTTGTTCGCTGCTACGCATTAACGTACTTACGTATCTTATAATTATAAGATGCGTACGCTATTGCGTAGCAGTGAACAAACATGCGGGGAGATTTCGAGCAATGCGTAGCATTAGCGTACAAAATTTGTACGCTAATGCTACGCATTGCTCGAATCTCCCCGTACGTTTGTTCGCTGCTACGCATTAGCGTACGCATCTTATAATTTGTACGCTAAAATGCGGGGGGATCTTAGCTAGTGGCATTACACTGATTGGCTGGCCGGGAGCGCGTGATCGGGTGCTATAAAGCACCCGGTTACGCGCTCCCCGCTCCCACTGTTAGACAGGGAGAGCTGATGCTGACAGGGACAGGGAGTGTAGGAAGAGATTTTTTCCACGCTAGGCGGGGATAGTATTCTTATTTTAAAGACCCAAAAGCCCTTTTAAGGTCTACTTCTATATCTCATCTATATGTGCCTGCATTTTTTTTCCTTGTTTGTGGGGGGTTAATAGTGCTAGGTGGCCTGGCATTAACGCCACCATCGCAACAGCTGCAAGTGAAATATGCGCAAGGCGAGCAGTAAGGGACGGGGAAGTGGGTGCCCTGCTGATGCAGGCAGAGGCCATGGCTCTGGGCGCGGTGATAATGTGCCTGCTGGCAGAGCCCAAGAAACAAGACAAAAGTCATCTAAAACGTCTAGCTTCTTGGCCCAGTTTGCAGGGCGTCGCAAGACACAACTCCTGCAGCCACACCAGTGCGAGCAGGTAGTTGGTTGGATTGTAGGTGATAGCGCTTCCAGTCAGTTAAGCACCACCTTCTCTTCCACAAAGTCCAGTCTCAGTAGCCAAGAGTCTGGGCAACCACATCCTCACCCTGATCCTCCTTCCTCCCACCATGCCGAATCTGGGCAAAGAAATTATCCCACATTAGGTTATTCCGAGGAGCTTTTTTTCATCATTTCATCGTTCATTGATTTGGGCCTGTCGCCAAGCCCGCCTGAGGAGATATTGTGCTCTGATTCTCAACCTCTTGAACATCCAACGTCTGAAGAAGATGAGGGTGGGGAAAGGGCAAACATTTTCTCCCGAGGGGGATGATGATGAGACACAGTTGCCAATAAGTCAAAGGCATTTAGCGTCTAAAGAGGTTGATGAGGATGAGACGCAGTTAAGTCAGGTTCTCATTTGTTCACCATGTCAGGAGGAGGAGCAGAGTGAGGGAGTGGAGGAGGAGGTGGTGGACGATGAAATAGCTGACCCAACCTGGCAAGGTGGCCAGCCGAGCGAGGACAGCAGTACAGAGGTGGAGGGATCCGCAGCACCGCAACAGGCTGCAAGAGGCCTTGGGGTGGCAAGAGGGAGAAGGCAGGCCACGCCAACCAGGCCCGCAACTGTTCCTCGCAGCATACCCTTGCAGCAATCTCCTTTGCCCAGGGATAGGTGTTCCGCAGTCTGGCGTTTTTTTGAGGAGAGTCAGACAATTAAAGAATTGTCGTTTGCAACATGTGCCGTACCAAGATGAGCAGGGGCGTAAACACCAGCAACCTGACCATTACCAGCATGATACGTCACATGAAAGCAAAACACCCTAATAGGTGGGCCGAACGCCAGGGTCCACCACCTGTGTCTGCAGGTCACACCACTGCCTCTTCTTCCACTCAGTTACGTGTTGCCCAAGCCGCAGACCCAGATGCATCCTGCCCTGCACCTGGACCGTCGCAGACACCCTCAGCGACCACGTCCACTACAGTGTTCCAGCGCAGTGTTCAAATATCCTTACCACAGGCATTTGAATGCAAGCGTAAATACCCTGCCACCCACCCACAGGCCATGGCACTAAACGCGCAACTTTCAAAATTGCTGGCCCTGGAAATGTTGCCGTTTAGGCTGGTGGACAGCAAAGCTTTTCGCAGCCTGATGGCGGCGGCTGTCACTCGATACGCAGTCCCCAGCCGCCCCTATTTTTCACGTTGTGCTGTCCCCGCCTTACACCCGCATGTGTCCCGAAACATAACCCGTGCCCTGACCAACGCAGTTACGGGGAAGGTCCACTTAACAACTGACACATGGACAAGCGCTTGTGGCCAGGGACGCTACATTTCCCTGACGGCACACTGGGTGAACGTTGTCGAGGCTGGGAGTGAGTCGTCCCCTGGGATGGCACAGGTGCTACTGATGCCAAGGATTGCAGGCCCTAGTTCTGCCACCACCTACACTATCAGCGGCATATCCTCCTCCGCTTCCTCCTTCACTTTCACTGCAGAATTGCCATCTTGCAGCACTAGTCAGACTTCAGTGACTAGCTGGAAGCAGTGTAGCACAGCAGTGGGGAAGCGGCAACAGGCCGTGCTAAAGTTTATTTGCCTGGGTGACAAACAGCACACCGCCGCAGAGCTGTGGCATGGCATAAGGGACCAGACTGAGCTGTGGCTCTCCCCACTCAACCTATAGCCAGGAATGGTTGTGTCTGATAACGGCCGCAACTTGGTGGCAGCTTTGGAGCTAGGCAACCTCCCACACATACCATGCATGGCCCATGTCCTCAACTTAGTGGTGCAGCGTTTTCTGAAAACCTACCCCCATTTGCCTCAGCTACTGGTGAATGTGCGTCGCCTGTGTGCCCATTTCAGGAAATCACCTACAGCTTCAGCCGGCCTGGCAATGCTGCAGCAGCGCCTTTGCTTGCCAGCTCACCGACTGCTGTGCGACCTGAGCATGCGCTGGAACTCTACCTTCCACATGTTGGCCAGGCTATGTGAGCAGCAGAGAGCAGTAGTGGAATACCAGCTGCAACACGGTCGCGCCTTTCAAGTCAGCTTCCACTCTTCAGAAGCGACGAGTGGGCATTGATGTCTGACCTCTGTGAGGTGTTGCGCATCTTTGATGAATCTACACAGATGGTGAGCGGCGATAATGCAATTATCAGTGTAACCATCCCACTTCTGTGTCTACTTAAAACCTCACTTCTTACAATAAAGGCAGATGCTTTGCGTGTGGAAATGGGGGAAGACCCTACACAGGGCGATAGCCAGACCACCCTCGGTTTATCTTCTCAGCGCCAATTGGAGGAGGACGATGAGGAGGAGCATGAGATGGTTGCCACCGCTATACAGGGTAGTACCCAGAGCAGATTTGCACCATCTCTTCGGCGTGGATGGGCTGATGAGGACGAGGATGAGGAGAGCAAAGCCTTGTCTGTTGGGACTCTGACGCATATGGCTGACTTCATGCTTGGCTGTCTTTCCCGTGACCCGCGCGCTATACGCATATTAGGCAACATGGATTACTGGTTGTTCACCCTTCTCGACCCCTGCTACAAAGAGAACTTCTCATCTCTCATTCCTGTGGTGGAGAGGCCAACTAAAATGGTGCAATACCAGAATGCCCTTGTAGAAAAATTGCTCCAAAAATTTCCAGCTGTAAACACAGGCGGCAGAATACGTAGTTCCTTGGCTACCCGAGGAGGGGAGAAGAGGGGAACACACAGCAGTTCCAGCAAAGGCAAGGCGACACTCTCCAAGGCCTGGGACAGTTTTATGACACCCCGCCAGCACCCTCAACCTGAAGAGCGGCCTAGTGTGACAAGGAGGGAAAAGTTTTGGAAGATGGTAAAGGAGTACCTAGCTGACCGTGTCAACGTCCTCAGCGATCCCTCTGAGCTTTATAATTATTGGGTGTCAAAGCTGGACATGTGTCACCAACTGGCGCTCTATGCCTTGGATGTGCTGGCCTGCCCTGCCGCCAGCGTTTTGTCGGAGCGGGTATTTAGTGCCGCTGGGGGCATAATTACTGATAAGCTCATTCGCCTGTCAACTGACAATGCTGACAGGTTGACGCTTATCAAGATGAACAAGGCCTGGATTGCCTCTGACTTTGCTACCCCACCACAGGAAAGGGACTGAACACTTTTAGGCTGTATTTTATACACTGTTTTCTCATGTAGGCCCTCAAAAAGAATGTTTTCAAGGGTCTGTTCACCAGCAGGCCCTCAAAATAATTTTTTCAAGGGGCTGTTCACCAGCAGGCCTTCAACCATAATTTTTTAAAAGGGTCTGTTCACCACCAGGCCTTCAAAAATATTTTTTTCAAGGGTCTGTTCACCACCAGGCCCTCAAAAATAATGTTTTCAAGGTCTGTTCACCACCAGGCCCTCAAAAATAATGTTTTCAAGGGTCTGTTCACCACCAGGCCCTCAAAAATAATGTTTTCAAGGGTCTGTTCACCACTAGGCCCTCAAAAATAATGTTTTCAAAGGTCTGTTCACTACCAGGCCTTCAACCATAATGTTTACAAGGGTCTTTTCACCACCAGGCCCTCAAAAATAATGTTTTCAATGGTCTGTTCACCACCAGGCATTTAACCATAATTTTTTAAAGGGTCTGTTCACCACCAGGCCCTCAAAAATATTTTTTTCAAGGGTCTGTTCACCAGCAGGCCTTCAACCATAATGTTTTCAAGGGTCTGTTCACCACAAGGCCCTCAAAAATAATGTTTTCAAGGGTCTTTTCACCACCAGGCCCTCAAAAATAATGTTTTCAAGGGTCTGTTCACCACCAGGCCCTCAAAAATAATGTTTTCAAGGGTCTGTTCACCACCAGGCCCTCAAAAATAATGTTTTCAAGGGTCTGTTCACCACCAGGCCCTCAAAAATAATGTTTTCAAGGGTCTGTTTACCACCAGGCCTTCAACCATAATGTTTTCAAGGGTCTGTTCACCACAAGGCCTTCAACCATAATTTTTTAAAGGGTCTGTTCACCACCAGGCCGTCAAAAATAATGTTTTCAAGGGTCTGTTCACCACCAGGCCCTCAAAAATAATTTTTTAAAGGGTCTGTTCACCACCAGGCCTTCAACCATAATTTTTGAAATGGTCTGTTCACCACCAGGCCCTCAAAAATATTTTTTTAAAGGGTCTGTTCACCAGCAGGCCGTCAAAAATAATTTTTTCAAGGGTCTGTTCACCAGCAGACCCTCAAAAATAATTTTTCACGGGTGTGTCTGATGCCCTCCTTTATGTGTAATAAAAGGTGTATCGGAGTGCGTGTTCCTTGTAATTTTTGGCAGTCTTGTCACTTTGTGCATAGGCTTTATGAGTGTATGAGTCCCAGGACAAAAACAATGTGAATGAGGCCCTTCTTTATAGCCGTTGTATTGGAGTGCCTGTTCCGTATAATTTTTGGCATTACTTGCGCTTTATGTACAAGTCAATATATGTTTCATAACAATATTTCTTCACAGTATGTCAGGAAGGGGTTAAAGGTTTAAAAAAACACAGGTTTTAGGAGAATTATTTAAAGAATAACAATTTATAAATAAAAATTATAAAGGCCCTTGGCGACGCCTGGCCACCATCGCCTGCAGCTCTCCCAGCTCCAATTTAATCCCGCGAATGAGGCGGGAGGCTGCGTGGAGCTGTGTGCTCAATCTTCGCAGGCCGGCCTCCATCTCAAAGTCCGTTGGGATAGCTGTAGGGGTAGAAACAGTAATATAATTAGTATTATCGAGTTAAAGGGGTTGTCCCACAAAAAATATTCTAAACTTTCAAAGCAGCACCTGGATCTGAATACTTTAGCAGTTGTATGCCATTAAATATTTTGTATATCAACTAGAACTGACTCAGTTATTCAGTGAAATGTTCTTGAAAATATTACACTTCTGTGAATTAGGGGTTTGTACTTACGGGACACCCATACTGGGTGGTCTTCCCAGGGGCCTGGGGAAAATTATATTTCTCCCCTGACAGTTGGAGCTATAAAAGATAAAACATAAAATTAGCTTATATTTTGAAGACAGAAGTTCCACCCATTAATCTTTTTATTTTACCTACCTTCTACCTCTGGTAGCTGGGCTGGTGGTGTATGAGGGCCAGGTGGGGTCCTCTCGGGGTGGGGTGGAGGAGGGGCAGAGGAGCTCCTCTCTGGTGCAGCAGCTGTCAAAAATCATTAAATAATGGCCTTACATTCAACTCTAATGAACAGTTGTAGCTACATGGGAATAGTTTGGGGCTGGAGGATCCCGTTCCTAACCACTAGTTCTCTTACTGCAGCTGCACTCCCACGTAGCTTGGATGAAAAATAAATTAAATATGTTTTACACTTACTAGAGGCTGCAGGTTGGTCAGGGGCCGTCCTGACTCGACGGTGGTGACGCCATCGTTGACGTTGGTCTGCAACATAAAAACGTACACAATTGTTAGATGATTGATGACTCTTTTTAATACTAACACATACTACTATGAAGATATTATGGGTGTGAGAGGGGAGCCATAACTTTCTTAATATCGTTAACACGGTGCGGTAGGAATACTTTGGATATCGCCCACTGACAGTAGCTGCAGCATGGGCACATCTTTGAGTCTGTGTGTAGGAGGAAGAAGCGCTAATTATGAAGGGGCATATATCTAAGGGTACTTTCTTTCACACTAGTGCTGTTGCCTGACACAAACAGGAGAACAGCCAGCACCATTTACAATAATAGGAGATGGCACTGATCCGGCCGCTATTCGGCAAGAAAGAATGGAATTGGCAGGACAAATACTGCAGAACAGCCTGCAGGATCACCACCATATATGTGAAAGTAGCCTAACGCTAATTACTGGGAAGAGGCACGTATCTGAGAATACCTTCACTTGTTTGTTTTGAGTTAGAAGCGTGGCCTAGCATGAAAGAAAATTAATGCAGCGCACTACGCATGACCACGTTGTCCTTTTATACTTTTTTCATTATTGGCACTCACTGCTGTTATATATACAATACAAGCAGAAAGACCTGGCTTCGCCTGGGTATATTTTCATCTATTTCATTTTATGTTTCTGTGTGTCGTTGCAGAGAGAAAGTCAATGCAGCTGACAGAAGTTGATTTTTACCTTCATTTTTTCAATCCCCATTGGCTGCGGAGTGGGAGGGGGCGTGACCTGACAGAGTCAGGGGTGTGGTTTAGCAAGAAGCTTCGCATGGGTGTATTTAATCTATTTCACTTAATGTTTCTGTGTGTCGTTGCAGAAAGAAAGTTAACCTCCCACCCATCCCTGCAGCTGACAGAAGTTTATTTTTACAATCCCTGTTGACTGCAGAGTGGAAGGGGGTGTGGCCTGGTGGAGTCGGGGCATGGCTTAGTGAGACCTGGGGCGGGGGTTTTAGGTACTTCTTTTAGGGTGGCCTGAATTAAAGGTCGATACCATGCTTCTTTATGAGGCCACGCAATGGGTAGCAGCAGGCCCGCTTTTGCCATGAGGCGAGATGAGAATCTCGCCTCAGGCGGCATCATATCTTGTCTTTGAAGGGGCGGCATCCTGTACCTCCTTCTCCTCTGCTGCCTGCCTCTTCTGCTCTCTGCCTCTCCAGGAGCTGCAAAGTCCAAAGTGCTGACTGTATCAGTGGAGCAGCTGTGTGTTATTAACTTACTGGTTTGGGCAGCGGTCTGCATGGAGGGTCTGCAACCAAGTGCACGGGTCTGTGACAGGGCCCTCTCCACTAAGCACAGCCCTGCCGGCAACTAGGGCAGACTTTGCTCCCTCCCTCCAGTCTTGTTTCTCTCCCAGTCTCTGAGTGGGCAGTCATCACATCACTCACGGACTTGGCTCCTCCTCCCTCCCTGCTGATCTGTGATGAAGTCTCGTCCTGCCCTCTAGGCTCCAGTAAGTCTCTGAGTCTGCTCCTGGCTGAGAACTGCCCTGAGGCCTCGCCCCTGCTACTGCCAGTGAGTAGTGCTGCTGTGACTTGGGGATAGGATCAATGCTGCTACTATTTATCTATGTCTGCAATGCACTGTGCACATATTCTTATGGCCTGCAGCTGCCAGGGAGGTTTGGGTTTAGCACACTTCTTGGTGTTATACCTTTGATCTATGAAGGAAAGGTATTTTCCCACACACCAAGCAGTGCCTTTGTCATCTCTTGACACAGGTTTCTGTGTGCTTCTGGGAGCTCAATGTGGAGGTTTATGAATGGAAAAACTAATAGGTAAGAGGCTAAAAAAACCTATTTCTGATCCATATGTTAAAACATAACTTTCATTTGATTGCTCTAATACCTAAACACCTAAAGGAAAAGAAGAAGAGGTACCCTACTTTTATAGACTATTGATACTCTATTAACACTACTGTCAAAATAAGGTCATCTACAGAAACAGCACATTTTTAAAATTCTTTTTTTTCCTTTAGGTCTTTAGTAGTTGAGCGAATCCTAAAAGATTCGGAATTCGGCCCAAATTTTTTTCGCGGGATTCGTGGGTTTGGGCCGAATCACAAATCCCATTAAAGTCTATGGGAGACCCGAATATTTTTGCAGGGGCCAAAGGTTCTGCAAAGTCAAGTTTGCCCCAACATCTAAAAACCTCAGAAAATGATGGAAACACCTTGGAAATGCAGAGGAAACGCCAGGGGCAGCATGTAGGGATGCCTCTGAGGCTCCCTAATTGCACCATTTTTTCTAAATCTGGCCAATAGTCT
The DNA here is from genome assembly GCA_900303285.1 of Rhinella marina. Lineage (NCBI taxonomy): Eukaryota > Metazoa > Chordata > Amphibia > Anura > Bufonidae > Rhinella > Rhinella marina. The sequence continues at coordinate 815 of ONZH01024041.1, read as the reverse complement.
GGCGATGACCCCAAGGGAATTTTCAGGGACACAGTAATGGTGACCCACTTAAAAATGCTGCCTGACAACCTGGCGGTGAACCCCTGATTGTCTGTCTTTCAGTAAGATTGCAGTGTAAAGCATGGTGGTGAGCCTCAGTAATAAGATTGCAGTGTAAAGCATGGTGGTGAGCCTCAGTATGACTTTTTGGATGGAGATTGCATGTGGTCACGTACTCCCTGGAACCCCATAGTCACCCCTTCTCTGATGTGCTACCCCAGAACATTCTCTGCCCCAATTTGCAAGACCTTTTGCAGTCTCAGTGTGCTGACAGTGGGGATTTACCAGTGTTGTCTGAGGAGGTGGTGGACAATTGCGAGACACAGGTGTCGGGGGGTGAGGTAGTTGTATGGGAAGCAAGTTACAGTGGGGACTCCTTGGGGGGACTTTCTCATGATGGGACAGATTCAATTGTGTTTAGAAAGGCTGATGGGCTTCCGTCAGCACTGTGTGTATAGAACCCCATGGCCTTTCATAAAAAATTTGGTTACAAAGCCACATGACTCCTGAAAAATTGTTTTTAGAAAGCCGGATGACTTTCCTGAAAAATTGTTAGTAGAAAGACAGATGACTTTCCTGAAAAATTGTTAGTAGGAAGCCGGATGACTTTCCTGAAAAATTGTTGCATATGTAACTCAGATGAAGAGGAGGAGGAAAGCAAGCAATTTAGGAGGTAGCCTGAGGTGGGGATGAGAACTGGGGGGATATCCATGACCTGTTCATCTTGATGAATGTGAGGATGTCGGCGTTGTCGGTGGACAGGCGCGTCCGTTTGT